>VDFB02063583.1:0-33153 GCA_007258455.2 Sequoia sempervirens | reverse complement strand
AAAAAGTAAAAAATATGAAAATCCAAAACAATTAGAAAAAGGATTTGAAAATAGTAAAGAGAAAAAAATCTTCCTCTAGTGAAAACCACTATGGTGGCACTTTGGACAGATACCATGATGAAAACCTGGAAAAAAGGCGTCATGTGTAGTATCGAGTATCTGTGTTCTCTATTTCATGTGAAAGCATCTCATCCCATCCGTAATAAATCTAGCATTCCATCCATCTCATCCATAATAAATCCATTTATCCAATCCATTTTCATCTATCTGCATCCATCATCCAAGTTACCTTGATCTTGATGAAATTTTGGGGAACACTTTACACTTGATTATGGTAAACATCTTGACATGGGTCATTTTCATTGATCCTATCCTACCCCAGCGTTATCTGAGCCATGAAACATTATCCAAATTAGCATTCTTTATTTAAACAACTTATCTTATCACAAGATAATCCTTGGCATCCTTTGTATGCTTACCATATCCATCCATCCATACACTTATCTGAGCATCCACACATTGCATTCCATACATTACTAGACACAGGGGGAAGATATTTAGATCTCGCTTCAGGAATAAATCTTGATCTATATCCTCCAACTTATGTGGCGATCTGAACATTAGAAAATGTGAAATCAAAGTGATCAAAACATTTGTGATCTAGAATCCAAATCGCTAGCCCATGGCATATTTTGATGAGTAAATGCTCCTTATCAAGCTTCATCTTTCATCTAACATCAATCCAAACAATCACTATCATTCGCATCTAACGTACACTTATCATTTGCATCTAACGTACACTTCAAATGTCACATCAACTCATTCAAAACATCTTTTGTTCGAAATCAAGCTTCATCAATCTTGATCGATCAAAATCCAATCAATCCATCATCTTGGGATATCCATCCTAATCCTTGTGTTGATTAACACTATCCTTGCATTGTTGTGCATCCTCAACAATGCTATCATCATCAATCCCATCATCATTTCAATCCTTGTGTTGCTTAACACTATCCTTGCATTGTTGTGTATCCTCAAAAATGTTATCATCATCAATCCATTGATCTGATCAATCAACCTTACCTTGGTTTTTAACAAAATCCCCAAATGGAGCACTGGTATTGTCACACATATCCATATCCAAATCGTTAAAATAATGCAAAAATCCAAAAATAGTAGAAATTCAAAAAATCCAAAAACATTCAAAACATATTAAAATCCAAAAACTAGTAGAAAATAGAAATCATCAAAATCATGCGGAAAACCAAAAACATTAGAAATTCAAAAAATCCAAAAACATTCAAAACATATTAAAATCTAAAAACAAGTAGAAAACAGAAAACGTCAAAACATGGAAATCTGAACTACATAGTCTTTGAGCTTAAACATAGGCAAGGATAATCTTTCATTAGCCCCTGAGACACAAAATCCAAAAACATTCATAAAATCTCAAAAAACCCTAAACATTCAAAAAACTGAAAAATCAAAACATTCAAAAAATCTCAAAAAATAACAAAAACAACCTCAAAACATTGAAAAACATCAAAAATATCCAAATATTTGAAAAAATCAATCCATCTCATCTCGCTTTCACTCGCAATAATCAATCATCCATAATAAACTAATCGTCACTTTCATGCTTTGGCAAAATAAACAGAAACAACCACAACAATCAACAAAAGCAAGCTTCAAACATAAAATCAAAATTGAAGCCACAAAATTTTAAATGAAAAATCAAACTCTTGATCATTTTCAAACATGTTAATCAACCTTATATTAATAGCCTATCAATCAACTTATCAAACCATCATCATCCTACACAATGCATGTCCTAGGATATATCATTCTGACAATGGGCGTCATTTTGGATATCACTTGGATTCTTATCCTATCGAAACACATCCCTGTGGCTCAAGTTATGAAGAACATTGGCTTGTTTGTGTACTTGATCTTTTCTTTTGATTTATCTTATTGCGCTCATTCCAAGGACCTCTCAATGATATCCGAACAAAGGATTTAGAGAGATAGGAATGGGGCAATGATCATTATCTTTTTTCTGCTATGCTTGTTGGACATTCTTGTAATATAACTTGTCGAATACTTTCTTTGTTAGGTACATCCTAGCAAGGTTTCCATATGTCAAGTGTGAACAAGAATACACCTATCTGTTTGTCGAGTCAAAGTCCATCGCACTAGGTACAATGCCATCCTAGTTTTTTATACCTTGATGCATCGTATCTACATGTGTAATCAAACATAAGGTAAGTAGCCCTTTTAAAATCCCAATCCTTGATAAGTGAAACATCATCTATCATAATCATCTATCATCATCATCATCATCATCTATAATAAAGTCTCATCAAATCATGGACTTGTTGGATCCTCTTGTCATCATCTCATTTCTTCTTTCTTCTCTTTGCGCTAACATAACATCACCAATGCATCCATCATGCATCCATCCTACATCCATTCTGTGCATCCATCTTGCATCCACAAACCATCAATATTCTACATATTATCCCACATGCATGTTCATCATCATAATATAGATATGTTAGTCTAAGCATCTCATAAATCATACATTTGCATAATCATAGCATATCACATCATCAATCTCATCCATCTCACATCATATCATCATTTAAGTTGTTTAAGATAATATAGATTTGCTATTCTAAGCATCTTAAAATCACCTCATTTTCATTATCATCCATAACCATCCATTTTGAACCTCTTTATCGTGAGATCGACCCTCAAATGGAATCTTTTCGCTTGATCTCTTGAGGGGGCAATGTACTAGTGTACTTCTTTCCGCTGGGGCAACCGAAAAAATCATAAATTTTTTTATTTTTTTCGCGGCAAGTTTATTCTTTGAACCAACGCAACAAGTACATTGCTTCAAAGAGGGGCAAAATGTAGACATGAAAAATTAACATTATGCACTTAGTTCATATTCACCCGCTTATTAAATTAATCAAGCTCATCAATCCATTCACCAAGTAAATTAGGGCTATTTAATTCATTCCTAAGGTTATTCATTTAAATTAAATAAATCAAAGTCTCACATCAGCCTTTTAATTAAATAAACCAAACTTTATTTAATTAAATCTCCAAATTCATATTCCATCCCTTTTTGATTTAAATAAATCCAAATAAACAAGTCAAATGGGTCAAAATCAACTAATCATCACCAAAGCTAATCTAATCCTGATTAACCTAACCTAACCACCCATCACATCCTCTAGCTTTTCCCACTTGCACCAATAAATATTTTTAACTCATTTATAAAATCAGAAATTTTCATCAACATGGCATCTTTGAGGAATATTCCCTCAAATTTGAATTCAAAAGCAAGTTGAAATGTACATCCAAAAAGGCATAATTTAATAGGTCTTACATGTCTCTTACATGTCCCTTACAAAGGTCAAACTCAGCATTAACTCTCAAATTCAAATTTAAATCTCCCCCTCTTGGGCACATTGACCAAAACTTGCACATGCATCAACCACTCACAAGTTGACAAGTGGCTCCATCTCATTGGCCAAATCATTATCCCACATTTCTCTATTTTGAACACTCTTAGCATTTCAAAATCTATAAATAAGGGCTTCATTCTTCAACAAATCCATCTACAAAGCTTATGCAAAGTCACTCTCTTCACATGGAGAACTGGTTTTTTCCATTGCATCCTCATCATTAGCATTATCAAGGGTTGGGAAAGGGTCATTTGCATAATTGACACTGATCCAATAGGGAATAGAGATAGAACATGTTTGTAATTGATTTATTTATAAAGCATGATGTATTATTCCATAGGAGCACTTATAGATATGCATGGCTTTGACTAACCCATTATTTAATGTGTATATGAGGTTTAAGTGTTTGCAGATTGTAGAGCTTCAGAAACAATAAGAGAAGCACATTGATGTTCCATGAGCTGAGCTACATGACCTATTGAATCCACCCACATAGGCCTAAATCCCTCTAAAAAGTCTATGAGCTCATCCTAATCGTAAAATTCATAGAATATTTAAAGATATGATCAAATCCTTCTTCCACATGGCTTTTCGGATCACTTTTACTCCATGCAAGACTCAATTTTTAAAGCTTGTAGGGGAGAAGACCCAGTATCCACCAGGGCTAACTTCGCGCAACCGTAGAATTCAAACCGTATGTTGAATCAGAAAAAAATATTATGGGTTTTTTCTGCACATGAGTTAAGATCTTATAACTAAGGTTTTGGCTTCTGGGCAATTCGGTAGAGTGCGGTAGCATCTGATATGCGTGCGGATGTCAAAAAGACCCCTTTTAGAGGTGTCACCTGCTTGCCATCACCTAACGTCCCAGTACCCCCTAAATATAACCACCAATTTTTTTTTAAAAAACACCTAAATATGTCACTTTTAATATCTAATTAAAACTCTTTTATCATTCAAATCCGCTCAAAAGTGAATGGGTCTAATTCATGTTAGAACCTTCTAGAATCATTTTGGCACCCATTACAAATCACTCCTACATATTAATCTCCTTACTAAAGCACCAGACACCAAAGACATTACACCCAAAATAATCCTTATTTGGGGATTGATTGACGCTTATGACTAATTTTTTTTGTGGGTAGATCCCATCCTATTCATTCGCTTTACCGCGCACTGTCTGGAAGCTTCCCAGCGATGGAGAAGGCTGTGGATGGTGATGGCTCCCCATAACTCCTCCACGTGCACACGGCTCCAGGTAACATCTAACATCTTTTACCTTTGAATATGCAAACAATGGTACTGGTTAATCATTTTCTTCCGCATCTTTCATGACCCGTGAAGGGTTTATTCGATGGTTAAGACCCGTGAAGGGTTTGTTCGATGATTGATAAATTATTACTACTTGTCTATGAAATAAATCATGCATCTTACATCCATCTCGCCATGTGCTGTTTTATTTTTCTAATGTCATGGTACTGGCGTTATACACAGGTTTTTTTTGGGGTAAAATAATTTCCTGTCATCATGTTACTGCGTGCTCACAACGTGGTAAAGTCGACTGTATCATGATTTTGTCTGTAGAAATGATAACGAATTTCGTGGGTTTGTGAAAACCCTTGCTTTGTTTTTCCAAATATGGGTTTTATTGTGCTTAAATTATTAAATACGACTTGGTAAAGTCAATTGTCTCATGATTTTGTCTCCAGAAATGATTAGGAATTTTGTGGGTTTGAACACATGTCTATAGAAAATCCATGTCACTTTGGGCATAAATTGACAAACCCATTAAAAATAAATATGTTTTTGTCAAAACCCTTGCATGGTTTTTTCCAAATTCATGTGCTTAATGAATTAATCTCATGAAACCCTTGTTTGGAATATTCTGCATCTATCTCAAAATGAATTCATGAAAACCCTTGCTTGGCTTTTTCCAAATTCATTTGCTTAAGGAATTAATCTCATGAAACCCTTGCTTGGAATATTTAGCATCTATCTGAAAACACACTTCTGTATTCTTGCGAGTGAGGAATTATTATTATGAAACCATTGGTTAATTTCTTGTGCACATTTATGAAAAACCCAATAAATACATACATACATATATGTATGGTATGTATGTGCACATACATACATACATATATGCATGTATGTATGTGTACATACATACCATGTATATATGTATGGTCTGTATGTATGTACACATACATACATACATGTACACATACATACCATAAATATATGTATGGTTTGTATGTATGTATACATACAGACCATACATATATATACATACATACATGTATGTATATATGTATGTTTGTATGTGTACATACATACATACATGTATGTATGTATGTATGTACACATATAGACATACATATATACATACATGTATGTATATACACATACAGACATACATATATACACATACAAACATACATATGTACATACATGTATGTATGTACACGTACAAACATACATATATACATACATGTATGTATATACACGTATAGACATACATATATACATGTATGTATGTATGTATGTATGTATATATGTATGGTATATACATACATACCATACTTTCCATTGCACATACAGCAGGCCTTAGGTAACATCTAACATCTTTCTCCTTTGAATATGAAAACAATGGTACTGGTTAATCATTTTCTTCTGCATCTTTCATATTACAAGTGTATAGAGTATAGGGGCACATACATACATACACATGGCTGTATGTGAAAGCATACATACAAGGCATGTGGCTGGGGACACATTACACATACATACATGTATGTATAGAGTACAGATACATACATGTATGTATGATCAGGCACATACATACACATACATGTATGTATGCACACACATACATACATGTATATATGTATGTATGTATTGAAAGTAATGACAAGCATCCTCTGCACATTCCTCTAATATCCCGAGTATCAGGTAGGTACTTATAGTTATTTTCATTTATGCAGTGTCTTCTTACTTTATACATTCTAGCATTTGTTTATATTTTTGTACTTTCTGTTGCACATACAGCAGGCTACCATACATATATTTGTCATTTTACATTATGTGTCTCTTGTTCATTCAACAAATCGATGTATATGTGTGTATCCTATGCCTATCCTTTCAAAATGCAAACAATGGTAGTGGTTATTCATTTTCTTCTGCATCTTTCACGACCCATTAAGGGTTTATTCAATGATGTCAAAATTATTACTACTTGTTTATGAAATAAATCATTCCTCTTACACTCCTTTTTGCCATGTGTTGTATATATGTATGCATGTATCTATGTGTGTATGCACATATATACATACATACATTTATATATATATACGTATATATGTATGTATGTACATGCATACATACATACATACATACATGTATGTCTGTATGTATGTATGCATGTATGTATGCACATACATACATAAATACATACATATATGTATGTATGTGTGTATGTATGTATGTGCATATATACATGTATGTATGTATGTATGTATGTATGTATGCATGCACATACATACATATATATATATGTGTATGTATGTATGTATGTATGTATGTATGTGAAGCTACAAAGACAGCGTGCGGTAAAGCGAATGAATAGGATGGGATACCCACAAAAAAACATTAGTCATATGCATCAATCAGACCCCAAATGAAGATTAATTGGGGTGTAATGTGTTTGGTGTTCGGTGCTTTAGTAAGGAGATTAATATGTAGGAGTGATTTTTAATGGGCGCCAAAATGATTCTATAAGGTGCTAACGTGAATTAGATCCATTCACTTTTGAGCGGATTTGAATGATAAAAGAGTTTTAATTAGATGTTAAAAGTGACACATTTAGGTATTTTTTCTGCTTTGCAATGTATATTACAGATTTTTTGCAATTTATATGTATGTATATGTTTATATGAATACATGCACGTATGCTTATGTTTCTATGAATGTTTACATGTATGCTTATGTTTGTATGACTCTATGCATGCATGCAAAACTTCAAAAAATCACAGATATATAAGGCTTCCCAAATGAACATCGAATCCAAATATAGTGCAGAATTCAATCATATCATCTCTAAAAACCTACGTAATTGGTAGCTACAAATTCAAATGCTATAAAAAATTCATATTTGAAACACAACAATCAAATTGAATGTATTGAATTGTCAAATTCAAATTTCTAAATAAGTGGGATAGCAGCCAGTGGCATTCACAATTTTTCTCCTCTACTACTATATTCGCAATTGAATTTGATTAATTATGTGTTGTTGTACATGCATTATTTCAAAGGTCATATGATGTTTGTATGTTACTAGCCTCGGTTGTGACTACCCGTGGTTGTAAATATTTTCTTGCAGGCATGGGAGAACAAGGAGAGGTGGTGCAACGATGTTCATGGTGGGCAGTTTGGTAATTGTGTTTATCAACACACCAAATAATTAAGGATTTTTTGTTCAAATTGTTCTAAGTTTCAATTATTGTTCTATATTTTTTACTAACTAGTATATCTTTTTATTTATTTCAATAACTATTATCCATGTTTGTTTGTTGTATTATATTTGTTTGTTGTGGCAGGCATGTCAAATGGCTAGGAGGTTGTGAAGAGCATGTCAATTTGTAAGATTACATATCAGGTAAAGTCTTTCAAGACTTTACTTTGGCTGTGACCCGATAGACATTGTGTTCATTTATAATGTTCATTTTTATTATTCATTGTAAACTTACATTTACAATTTACAATTAAATTAATTTCCAAGTGTATGTGTTCAAAAATTTATAATTTCAAATAGATTAATTTATGTATATGTGGCATATAGATGTATAGTTATATGTATGCATATACTTAGTTGTGTATACATATATATGTATGTATGTATGTATATGTATATATGTACATACATATATATATAGATGTATAGTTATATGTATGCATATACTTAGTTGTGTATACATATATATGTATATATGTATGTATGTATATATGTACATACATATATATATAGATGTATATTATATGTATGCATATACTTATATGTGTATACATATATATGTATATATATATATATATATATATATATATATATATATATATATATATATATATATATATATATATGTATACACAACTAGGGAGGTTGTAAAGAGCAAGTCAATTTGCATGATGACATTTAGGTCAAGTCTTCCAAGAGTTTACTTTGGCTGTGACCTGCTAGACATTGTGTTCATTTATGATGTTCATTCATGAACCTGAACAATAAGATTTGATTTATGGTGGGATTTACTTATTCATTGTAAACTTACAATTTAGAATTAGATTGATTTCCACTTACACTTACAGTTACAATTTATGGATATGCTATAGATGTATAGTTATATTATATATATATATATATATATATATATATATATATATATATATATATATATATATATATATATATATATATATATATATATATATATATATATATATATATATATATATATATATATCTATGCAACAAACAAACACATATGTGAAGTTAGAATTTTCAAAATAAATTGATGTGAGAAAATACATAGAAACTTATTGAATTATTAAGTTAGAATTTTCAAAAATTCTGATGTCAGGAAAAATACAAAGTTTGAATTATAATGTTTTCAACCTTTACCAAATGCATTATTTAGAAAACATAGAACTTGAATAGACTAGTGAGTCATATTTTTAAATCACATCAATGATAGATGAATACAACAAACACAAAACTGATTTCGAATCACAAAAGCATAGATCATTAACTTGGAAAGAAGACAAGGAGTCTTCATATATACAAAAAACACATTGGAACACATCGAATTAGATAAGTTGAGAACAAACTACCATTTAGTTCTACAAAATTAGACACTAGTATCCAAATGCTATCCAATACAACAAACTACTATCCTTTGGCTGTCCAATACAATAGACTAGCATTCAGTTTTACAAAAAACATTCTAGCACACTTCGAGGTCAAAAAGTTGACAACAAAAAATCCTAATCAGACATCCACAGATCTGATTATGAAGTGGTGTGTCCTTCGGGGTCAATTGACTCCACATCAACTGGAGAAGATGTTGAGGACTGCGGATTGTTCTGTATGGCACTTGCTATACAAGCAAGCAATGCATGATTTGCCTCTAGAGTTAGCTATAACTGTGGAGAGTAGCCTTCAAAAGACCCATTTTGTAGGCTGCTAAGAGCTGCAAAGACTGGAGACAAAATGTTAATCATGTCCCTTAAAATTGGATGTTGACTTGGAAGAGGAGTTGTAGGAGTACTCTTACTTCTGTTTCTTTCTGCTCTTTCTGCCTGCTTTTGGTTTTCCTTCAACTATCTATCAATCTTTGCTTGCTCCCTTTGAAGCTCCTTTTCATGTCGCTACCTCAATTTCTCCTCTGCAATTTTTTGTTTTTTTGCAGCACTCTCCAATCTGTTTGCCTCCCTCTGTGCGAGGATTGCTTCTCTTTCTACCTTCCTTTTAGCCATTTCCTCCCTTTTCCTTTGCTGCAATTCTTGGTTTCTTTGCTTTTGTGCCTCTTGTTCATTCAAAAAATTGAAGAAATCATCCGATGTCAAAATTTGAGACTGCCTACTAAGGCATAGGACCCCATTGTGACCTCTGTTAGATGATTGGCACACTTTTTACATTGGGAGTTACAAAAAAGTGCTTCTACTGCCTATTGGTTGCTAATCATTGACTTGTGTGCATGGCACATAGTCAGCCTCTTCATCACTTGAGTCATTACCATCGAGTCCATCCTCTTCATCATTTTTAGCCTCCCAATTTCTCCCAGTTGTGAAGTAATGGATGACATCTTTAGGATCAACATTCGGTGGTGATGGCATGGACAACCTTTCATCCACTTGAGTGAAATTCAGATGCATCCCTAGGTTCAAAGTTGTATCTTGAAATTCAGATGGCAGATTCAGACTCTCTTCATTTTTAGCTGCCTGATTACATGATCGAAATGCTGGTTCTTTTGAATTTTTGTTGCCTCAATGTTTTCTGGATTTGGTTGAATGTTTGTAGAAAAGGTATCCACAAACTGTCCAATCTATTCCTCATTCCAACCTGCTATCCTCAAACAAGTCTCAGCTGCCATGAACTGTGCCTCTTCATCAGCTGTATCACCCTCAGTTTCTACTCCCAATGTCATTCCTTCCTCTTCAACAAAAAAATCTTGGCTTGGCCCCATATCCAAGTCAAGTGCATGTCGATCTAATGGCCAAATTCCTATTTTTCTAAAACCACTTGCAATGTTATTAGGAGTCAAAGCTTGTGCAAAAGCTTTGCTGGAAAGTGTTGCCAACTCTTCCCTTCCAATGTCAAGTTGAGGATTTACAGAGAGCCATATAGTCCTTTGTTGTTTGAAGTAGTTCTTAAATGGTGAGAACACACTAACATCAAGGGGCTGCAATTTGTGGCTGCAATGTGCTGGAAGTGTGAGCAAATCTATTCCCATAGCCTTTGCTTCTTCAACCGTTTTGAATGCCACATGGTTGCCATGGCTATCAAAGATTAGAATCTTTCTGTTGGTTGGTGACACACCTCCTGGGACATTTTTTGTGAAGTGTTTCAACCATGCCACAAATAATTCTTTGGTCATCCAAGCATGCTCTTGGATTGCCATGCATGCCCTTGGCTCACAGTTAACAATATAGTTTTTAATGTTCCTTTTAGACTTGAACAAATAGTAACTAGGTATAGCTTGACCTGCTGCACTAACACAAGCTAGAATAGTGATCCATTCTCTGCTTTTAGCAATTAATTGTGGAACACATTTCATCCCTATTTTTGCAATAACTGTCATTGCACAATTTCTGCCAGCTTGCACACCTGTTTCATCACAGTTCCATATATTGTTAGGCCCATAATTAAGTTTGTTGTACAACTCCTCCAAGTTATCATAGAATGAAGAAACTATTTCAGGCCGTAACATTATAGCTCGATCTGTGTCCACTCCTTCGGGTGTTCGAATTGTCAGATCAAGATGCCTTTGATGAAATCCAACCCACCATGACCTCCCTGGTATCCCATTTGTGAAAGGGTTAGGCCTCACTCCAACCATGTGGGCCACTGTTGACTTAAGCTGTGACACTTGAAGGCCATGGCCAATATTAGCCATATCTTTACGCCATTGCACAATTTCAGCTTCTTCTTCATCAGTCAGGATTGTTGGTGGCCCCCTCTTTTTTGTGGATGTCACACCATTGAGCCATGACCGCAAACTGCTAGGCGAGATTCCCCATTTGATCGTTGAACCTCTGATTGACATTCGATGGTCTTCAACATCTACAATGGCTTTTTCCATGTCATCCATAGACCAAATTTTCATGCTATGATCTGGGGTTGTCACTTGGTCAGCAGATGGTGGTTCCATTTCTACGTCAGTATTATGAACAATAGGTTCAAAACCATCATTTTCATTGGTCTGTTTTGCATTTTTAGAAATAACTTCCTCATCCATGTTTAGTGCTGGCTCTTCATCAACATCTGGAACATTGAATGTCACTACATGAGGTACTCTATTCAAGCGCCTCACACCCAATCTTTTCCTCTTGTGCCTTGGTGCAATGATTGTCAATGATCTTGTACATTGTAAGTGATCAAGCGTTAGAAAAACAATGTATAAACATTGCAAAACACAGATATAAATACAAAACACAGGTATAAACTTTGCAAAATATAAAATAGATCTATTTTATCATTCAAATTTGCTCAAAAGTGAATGGGTCTAATTCAGGTTAGCACCTTATAAAATCATTTTGGTGCCCATTAAAAATCACTCCTACATATTAATTTCCTTACTAAAGCACCGGACACCAAAAACATTACACCCCAATTAGGGTTCGATTAAAGCATATGACTAATGTTTTTTTTGTTGGGTATCCCATTCTTTTGTATCATTTAATTTGGGTTTACATATATATGTAGATATAGATGTATTTATATGTATTTGTATAAATATATGTATACATGTATATGTGGATACATATAATTACATAGTTACATGTATGCATATATCTGTACATATACATATATATATATATATATATATATATATATATATATCTATATATACATAGATATATGTATGTATATATATCAATGTTCAAAGCACATTGTATAGACTTGGGTTTTGAAAAAAGAGCAGAAGAAATTAACCAAGGGTTTCATAATAATAATTCCTCACTGGCAGGAATACAGAAGTGGGTTTTTAGATAGATGCAGAATATTCCAGGAAAGGGTTTCATGAGGTTAATTCATTAAGCACATGAATTTGGAAAAAACCATGCAAGGGTTTTGACAAATACATTTTTTTTTTTAATGGGTTTTTCAATTTATGCCCAAAGTGACCTGGGTTTTTTATAGACATGTGTTCAAACCCACGAAATTCCTGATCATTTCTAGAGACAAAATCATGAGACAATCGACTTTACCAGGTCGTATTGAATAATTTAAGCACAAAAGAAAACCAAATTCACTTTTTTTTTAGGGTATGTATGTATGTATGTATGCAGATACATAGATACATATGTACATATGTATATATGTATGTATGTATCTACATACATACATATATATATATACATATATATATATATGTATGTATGAAGCTGCATACATACATACATACATACATACATACATACATACATACATAAATTCAATGTGGGAAAAGGAGTGTAAGAGGAATGATTTATTTCATAAACAAGCAATAATAATTTTTCAATCATCAAATAAATCCTTCATGGGTCGTGAAAGATGCAGAAGAAAATGATTAACCAGTACCATTGTTTGCATTTTAAAAGGATAGGAAAAGGATACACATATACATCGATTTGCTGAATGAACAAGAGACACATAATGTAAAATGACAAATATATGTATGGTAGCTTGTTGTATGTGCAATGGGAAGTAGAAAAATATAAACAAATGCTAGGCTATTGTATTGGACAGCCAAATGAAACGTATTTAAACAGAGTAATAGACATATATATGTGTGTTTGTCTATGCATATACGTACATATATACATGTATATATGTATTTGTATATATGTGTATATGTTTTTAAATACACAATACACATAATAAATGCATGTATATATATATATACACACACACACATATACATATTAAACCCTGATAAATGACCAACCCTGACAAATGACCAAAAATAAACAAATATAAATAGGTACACATATAAGAAAAAATAAATAACAACTATAAACCCTGATATAAACACTGAAGTAAATGACAAATGAGCAAAAACACACAAATATAAATATAGGTACCATAGTTTGCATTTTCAATGGATAGGCAAAGGAAACACACATATACATCGATTTGTTGAATGAACAAGAGACACGTAATGTAAAATGAAAAATATATGTATGCTAGCCTACTGTATGTGCAATGGAAAGTAGAAATTTTTTAACAAATGGTAGAATGTATAAAGTAAGAAGACATTGCATAAATGAAAATAACTATAAGTACATACCTGAGACTTTGGATATCAGAGGAATGTGCAGAGGAATGTGCAGAAAATATTTGTTGTTGCTTTCAACTTTGCTGGGAGTAAGATGCAATTGTGAATGCTGCTGGCTACTTTCCCCCTCTTATTTAGGAATTCAAATCTCACAATTGAATGCATTCAATTTGGTTGTTGTGTTTGAAATTTGAATTTGTTTGAGCATTTGAATTTGAAGCTACAAGTTAGGTAGGTTTTTAAAGATGATATGACTGAATTCTACATTACATTTGGATTTGATGTTTAATTGGGGAGCCTTACACCTATATTTAATTGTGCAGGTACCTATAGGAAATTAAATAAATACATATAGCTGCCAGGGAGTGTGTGAAAGATTGTGCATTTCAAATCCCATATAGTTCAAAGGAGATTGTGATTATGTCATCTAAAGCACCAGTAGCTATGCATATATACTTGTAAATATGAAATGTAGTGAGGGACAAACATTTGCAAGTGGGGGTAATTGTAATAGTAAGTGATTTAAATGAAATTGTAAATGGGCCTTTTTATGTGCAAGTTGGCTTCTTTTATAAAATCAAAGGCATGTTTAGTTGTGTACTTTGATTGGTGAGTGAATCATTCTGTTATGAGCAGCTATTGGTGTTGTTGTAATTTTCTATTAGTGTTGTTGTAATTTTCTATTTGTTAATAAAAAGTTTTTTAGTGGATCAAAGTTAAATTTTTTTTGGGGAGTGGAGTGAGCATGGAGGTGGCGGTTATTCAATGGGTGGTAGCTATTGGGTCTTCTCCCCTACCTTATAGTGTCAAATTTTAATGACTAGTAGTTTAAATAAATTCTTAATATGCCTTGCAAAGGGGGGTGCCTTTTTCATTTTGACATAACTTTCAAATAGTAATTCAAAAATTTGATTGTGAATAGTTGATGGAAATATTGTTCCATTTTGAAGACTTTAGCTTTGAGATGATGTGAAAATTGTGTTGTTTAACACATATTTTATCTCCTTATTTAATAAGAAAAATTTAAGTTTCTAAGTGAAAATCAGGCAAATAGAATTATTGTAACTTTTAATTAGCTACTCAAATGGACTATTTCTTTTCTTAAAGTGAATATCATTTCCTCATCTCACTATGAATAATATCACACTCAATTATAAAGTGTCATTATCTATTCCATTGAAATTTTTATATGCACTACAACATATAAAGTGCCAATTCAAGAGGGATTAAAATAATTAGGGGGGTTGTCATTGTCATTGTGCCTCTAAGAAATTTATGAGTTATGTTGTGAGCACTTCCAAACTTCTCTTAACTCATTTCATTTGGAACTACTCTTTTAGGAAGGGTGTTTTGAGTTGTGTCTAGAACACTTTCACACTTCTTTCCACATTTTCAATTATGAGAATCTAATTACGTTACAAAGTGTATCTTGTGTCATGCCTTTGAGAACTTCCATGAGTTTTACCTTGTGTACTTCCATACTTCTCTTAATATTTTTCTTCCTATACAAAAACATCATATGGTATCACTCAAACATCTTGTGAGACACCTTCATTTGGAGATGAATAAAGTAGTCCATTGAAATGCATTGCAATCCCATCATGTATTGCTACATATAAATTCAATTTTTTTTCCTTGAGAACTTCCAATAATCTTGTGCTCCATGATATCATCTTTCACATTGTAGATTTGGAAGACACTAATGAGTACATTAGTCTTCTTTTTATGATAGTTCTTTCTACATCAAAGTTTAGAGATGATTCACTCAGAGCATCTAGAGATTCTTATAGTACAATCATCTTACTACTTTGACAATTATTTGGTTCTCAAGCAGCTCTTACTACATGAGATTCTAGAAACACTTCATAGAGAGAATCCAACGATTCTTTCTAGTAGGACATTAGTTGGAGCATTTGATGAACATTTAGAAAAATCATCTTAGTTGTGGGTGGCTACATAGTCTCTCTTTACTTTCTTATGGGGGGAAAATTATCTTACTTTGTCAAATATGTAGTCCTCCGGGGGTCATTCTGAGTCCTTCATATATCACTTATCTTCTTCACTTTTACATTTCACTACATTTACATAATTTCTCTTTTGGAGAGGTATTTTTATTATTTACTCCACTTTATTATAAATTTGTACATGAGTACCTAACATGGAATAGTAGCCGAGATTCATCATCTTGCATATATTACTCCCTATGTTGTACTTATGGGGGGTGTTGGTGTAAATAGTGACTTTATCAAATTAGTTAGCTATTAACTTAGAGAGCTCGTATTATTCACATTTTCTTAAGCTTACTTAGGCTATTTTAGAGCTTTATCTCACCTCATGTGGTTGAGACATGTATTCTCACTTTGTGAGGCACCTGTTGCATGTATGCGTTTTCCAATCATAGAACACTTGTCATGTGAGTTAAGAAGTGTTCCATTGTTGGAGGGGTAGTCAGTTATTGTATTTGACTTGCCTACCTTCACCACCTTGCCTATATAAGCATGAACACTTTGTACATCCAAATTGTCTCTTATATCAATTCTTTGATAATATCAATTAGGATTATTTGTGTGCATGTATTTTGTGGAAGCTTATGGTTTTACTTTACGATCTTGGAAATCATAATAGGGTAAACTTAAGATTATTTTTATTTTTGTATAATATAGGTTATAGTGGTTGTTTATATATATTTATATCAAAAAAATATTTAGATAAAATATTTTATCAACCTTACCAATAATATTATGCATAAAATTTATTGTGTTTATATAAAGGATTTTAAACTATTAGATTTATGATCCAAAGTGTTATAAGATAGTTATTTAATAATGTTGTGTTAGATTTATTGATTTTGGTTAAAAAAATTGGGACATTTTTAGTTACTAATGGGAAGTTGGTAATTACCCAAGTAATTAACAAGATATGGTGTTTGTAGAAACTTGGAAATCACAGAGATACATATAACAAGCACAAACTATGCATAAAATTGACTAATGAATTATATCAACGAGGCATACATAAATAGGCATGAAGGAGGTACCTGCTCTCCATGAAACAAGGATATGACTCCTCACACAAGGAGTGGTGTCAAGTTACCTACAAAAAAGTAGCAAGATGTGTCAAAAGCAAGTCAAAACCTCTAAAGCCTAACTAGGTTTAAAGCCTAAGTGTATTTAATATATACACTAACAGTTTTATAAGCTCATATTTGATTATGTAACTTTAACCTATATGATAATTATTTATGTATGTTTGTTTATTTCATTAGATATATTAAATATTATTATTTTCTATGTATTTATTCTTAGATTCTATAGTAGTATCAAAGTAGATAAAGACAATGGGAAGATGATATATAATTAGTATATTTTTAAAAATATCTAGCATAACTTATTATTAATATTTTATATCCATTAATATTGATTGAATATTGATGCATCATATAGATCTAAAAGTATACCTTAAGCAAAGAACAAATTTTAACAACAAATGTAATAAAAAAAAATTTCCCCAATTTTATTTTGAAATTATAACAAAAAAAATATTTTGAGGATATTAAGGAATAGGGAAGTGTTTTTTAATTAAATAGGGACGCAAAAATCATCCTTTCTACCTAAGATTGATTATTTTAATAAATCCAATGGTTAGAAGAATGTTTATTTATTTTGAATGTTGATTCTATAATAATGATAAAATAGAATGAGGAATTTATATTTATTTTAAATCTTGTAGCCATATTCTTAGATAAAGCTACTTGTACTTTTATTCTTTGATTATTGCATATTTCTTTCACAATGAAATAATTATCAAGGAATTAGGGATTTAGTGAACCTAAAATACAAGACATTAAAAGAAATTTCCTTTATTGTCATTTCTAAAATCCTTTACAGTGGATAGTGGGATTAGTAGTAGATTAAAATTTTTAGTACATTCACTCCATAGATGTTAGATTGAAGTGCTATAAAGATTTGAGTCATGTTATATCCTTTGAACATATTAATCTTAAGTATTGAGCCATATTATTAAAAAATGGTGTGATAAGACTTCATTTTGTTTTGGGTGTATTAGTGGTCAAATCTCACTCTTGTTTAAAATTGTTTAAATGTTTAATGGGGACATAATATTTGTTCTTGTTGATTATGGAATGTATAACTACATATTTTTATGTGTGTATTTCAAAGGTTATATTCTCAAACATATGGATTATATTTTTCAGCACCATCAAGGTTTCATTTGATATATAAAATCTAATAGGTCAAAATGGAGGTTGGAAAATCCACACAGAGCTTCGATGTTCATTCCCTTCTCAAGTTCATTATCTAATAGGAGAATGAATAAAATAATTGAATATAAATTTTTTTAGGAGTAGTGGTTTGTTTTTCAAAAAAATGGTGCATGTTCTAGATCAATATTGTAGTGTGTTTTGTTTTCAATTTTGGTTTTCTTTTGTTGAGTTATGAGATCAGTGCACACATTTAAGGGAATAGCACCAAATCTTGCATTGAAAACTACATGATGCTCCTTAATACCACTCAATTTTACTTACATAAGATATCATCTAGGGAAATATTTTCTATTAATATTGAATCTCTTCTTTTACACAACTCATGATTAAGATCATAGTCATATTATTTGAAGAAGATCACATCCTCTACTAAAATACGAAGATGACTAATTCAAATCTCATCATTCTATTGTTAACGCATCCAAATTTAAGTGATTACAAAATAATGAACAATTTTATCAACCACCAAAATCATATAAACTCTAATTTTTATTTATTTTAATTTTAATAATATTTAATTACAATCTAACTAATAATCATTAAAGTATCATTCATCATGAGAAAACATCAAATTTAAATCACACAATTCTCCATTTCAAACTATAAAACATCCAATTTCTAATTATAATGGTCTTTTGCCTTTTTTTTTTTTTTCTTTTTTTTTTCACCATAATAGACTTTGGATTTTGACTCCCTCACGTCCCATAATCTGGGATTTTACAATACAGCAGTGAATTTCATATAGAATTACATTGTTATCATTGATATTGATCGATTCTATTTTAATTACCGACCGAGTTTACAATATCCCAGCTGGATTAGGGTTTACCGAATCAAATGCAACACGTTCTTTGTCGCTTTCATATTTTAAATTGATCACTCCTCCGACATTACAGACAAGCATTCAAACGTATCACAGACATCATGGAAGCCGAACGTTTGATCAAAACGAAACTTCGTCGTATCTGTGGAAGAAATAACTTTCAACAATGCCAGTTAGATGACACCAGGATTCTATTTTTATTATATGCATGTTTATATATTAACGATGATAGCCTCGTGGACCCACAAATCTCACTTAGTTTCGCTGAAGGTTCAACACTTTTGAAAGATAAATGGCGCTTTCTTCCCGTGAGCATTTTGGATTTTCAGATATTTGAACAAAAAATCTAGGAAATGAGGCAATAGTCAAAATGATATTTCATATTTATTTAAAAGTAAATGATATTTGAATGCTGACAGAATTTTTTTTAAAGTATGTATCATGTCGTAAAAATATTTGTTGAAAAGTTTAGAATATATATCCATCTTGTCATGTAGAAAAACTTGTTGAAATTTTTTAGTGTTTTCCAACATATCATTATGATATTCAATTGAGATAAATACTTAGAATAGTTTCCAACAATTTGTTAAAATAAGAAATTGAACTTGTTGAAAAAAAAAACCACACCATCTTGTAATTCAATTGTGATTCAAAAAATGACCTATACCCTATTAGCACATTTTAACCAACTTTGTTGTATGGATGGTGATGCTACTTAATGCTATGACTCACATTTATTTGAAAGTAGATGATATTTAACTTTTAAGATAAACCCTCAAAATAGAATAAAAATGTTGAGAAGTTTGGTGTTTTCCAATAATAATAAAAAAAATATCATACCTATCTTATCATGTAAAAAAAACTTGTTGAAAATTTTAGTGTCTTTCAACATACCATTATGGAATTCAAGTGAGGTAATTACTTAGAATATTTTTCAACAATTTGTTGAAAAAAGACACTGACCTTGTTGGAAAAACAAAAATACACCATCTTGTAATTCAATTGTGAATTAAAGCAATGACCTATATTCTATTAGCACCCCTTAACTAACTTTGATGTGTGGGCATGATGGTACTCAATATTGTGTCTCACATTTATTTGAAAGTAAATGATACATATTATGTTACAAGAATAACTACTACCTTAAAGTAATCTCAAGAATATTAGTATTTTCTAATTTTTATTATATTTTTTAATTTGTATCATATTTTACTTTTTCTTTCTTAAATTCTCATTTAATTTATAACATGAATTGAATGGCAATTCATATTAATTAAGACTAGATGATGAGTTAATTGGTTAATGTAATGCATGACCAATCAATTTTATTCTGTCTTTTCACCTAAGAACAAGATGTATTCATGGAAAAATGATTATTCATTTAATTTATAAAAGAAATTCAGCGACAATTCATGTTAATTAAGTCTAGAAGATAAATCGGTTGTGTTAATGTAATGCATGGTCAATCAATTTTATTCAATATTTCCCCTTAAGAATAAGATTTACCTATGAAAATAGGCTATTCCTTCAATTAATAATAGAAATTGAGTTATAATTCATGTTAATTAAGACTAGTTTATAAGTTACTTGTGTTAATGTAATGCATCATCAATCAATTTTATTTGATATTTTTAAACAAAACTAGAATGTATTCATGAAAAAATAATTGTTCATTTAATTTATAATTTAGAAATTGAATGACAATTAATGTTAATTAAGACTAGATGATAAGTTAGTTGTGTTAATGTAATCCATGATTAATCAATTTTATTTGATATTTTCATATAAGATTAAGATGTATTCATGGACAAAGGACTATTCATCTAATTTATAATAAGAATGGAGCGACAATTCATGTTAACTAATAATATATAATAACGTAATTGTAATAATGTAATATATGACTAATTAATCTTATTCGAAAATTTCACATAAGACTAAGATATACTTAAGAAAAAAAACTATTCATTTAATTTATAATAACAATTGAATAGCAATTCCTTTGTTGATATTTAATTGTATTAATCAAATTTTATTTGATATTTTTAGGTAAGACTAGAACTAGTCATTGAAAAAGGACTTCATTTATAAATGAATTATGTATTAAGGGAAAGGAAGTTTTGCCAAAATATCCTTAGCCACCACAACTTTACGTCTAAAAATGTATGGTGGAACAAAGCATCGTGAAATTTTTTACTTTACAGTAACAAAAGTGGGAGGAATTTAAGAAGTGAGAACACATTGTATTCATTTTCTAACGAGACCAGCTACAACGCAAGGAACAAATCTGGAAGGATGGAGAAGGCCCTTCTCCAACAACTCACTGGACCTCCTTTCCATTCTCTCAAACAGTGCACTGCAATTCTCGACTCCAATTGCATCTTCCACAAGGCTTCCCACAAAGCTCCTCACCAGCCTCGCCTTCTTCTTCCCAAAAGACTCCACATCACCCACCCATTCCGCAAATTCTGTTTCCCCCATACAACACACTCCACTGGACACGTCCAACTTCACAATCTCGAACGCACCCGACGCTTCGACAGCCTCTCTCATTTCGTCCGCACTGGGGAAATACCATGGCAGATTGAAATTGTCTCTCGTCTCAGCCTTGACTATTCCCTATTAAAACAAGCAACAAATTTCAATACTCTTCAAGTTAAACTTAGATTTGAATACCATATGTACTCATGCAGTACATCAAATTATCCAGGCATTTAATTGTAGTTTGAATCAAATTTTAAAATTACAATGCAGAGACAGTTGAATGCTGAAATTATATTGATCACTAATTCGGATTCTTATCCATAAATAAATTTGTATTGATTACCTCTGAAATAAGGTCGTCCCAAGCTGCTTCGAAGTCGCGTCCACAGTATTCACCCTCTGATGTGATCTGGTGCTCGCCATTGAAAGAATCCACGCAGATCCCTCTGCCACTGCTCTGCGTATGCTCTCGCCACTTTGCGCTGCCCCCATTAATCCAAACTTTTCCTCTGTTGTACACAGGCGACCCCTCATTGCCTACGCCTTCGGGAACCTGCAATTACACCAAACTAGTTCAGAACATCGAAACCCAGAGAGATCAGTAACATAAACTTTCTCCCACTTGAATTACCTGCGAAAGCCAATGCAATGCCATAATAGAGAAGCAGATGTGGGTGCTGCCATGAGGAAACAGGGCTTGGTAGAAGGTTCCGGGCACTCCCGCTGCCATGTAATCGGGCTTCAACGAGTTCAACAGCATGAACAACCCATTAAAATCGTTACAAGGTAGGTCGTTGAAAAACACCTGCAGCTGGGGAATCGACAGACCCCGCTCAGAGCACAACTTTTTAATGGTCGTCACCACAAATCCACTTCAGAAACGGTGTTCATCCCGGTGGCGCAGCCCAAGTCTGCGATTCGCAGTAAACCGCTGGGATTTTGAATGGGGAGAGATTGAATTAGGCTGTGGAAGGCACGCTGCATAGATTTGAAGACGGAGCTCTGCCTGCTCGAGTTTTGAGCGTAGCTACTCTCTCCGCTACCCGAACTCATGCGCAGCACTTTGCTCAGATTATTTTCGACATTCACAACTATCCCATTATTCGAGCTAGCTGATTTAAATTCACTTTCGGCCATGATTGGCAAGATTCCAATTGCCATTGGTGCTCTGTGCAAGGCAGTGAGGATTATCAATTAAAAAAGTAGACTATATTCGAATGCAGAGGCGTGTAGTGAGGGATACAGGCAGAGCTGGATATGTATTTATAGATAAAATTCCCAGTCCCACTGCCTTCTCTGAATGGTTTGTTTAACGCAACCTTTCACGTCCCAATCCAAATTAGGTGATATGATCGAGCCATATGTGGGAATTCACTGTAGCATATTATTGTAAACAAGGTAGAGTGGATTCGCATATCACGCTGGTACTTGGGTGGAATTGGGGGCCACTGTAATTAATTATTATTAACAATCCAATTAATAGTTGGCAAGGGTTGAGATCACGCCGACAGTGGGGTAGAGTTTTTTGAGCTCAAACAGCTTCATTCGTGCCATCGGACTTTGAGGCCAATTTTAAATTAGAGTTCATATGATTTTTAAACAAACAAAGATCGAACCAGCGTTCATATAAATTTTAAAGAAATAAACAAGTAAAGATCAAACATTGTGTTGTGCTTTGTGCGTTACAACACGAAGTCCGCCGACATTGACCTCATTCAGTGAATGAAAAAAAGGGAATGTATACGTATGTCTAAAGAACAGCCTCTATAATAACATCTGCACGGCAGTGACTAAGAAATTATATTACAGGCTTCTCTGATCACCAAATTTGAAGACGACAATAGCTCTTCCGACATTAGAGACAAGTTATTAAAATAATGAGAGGTGTGGGTTTGTCGACATGGATGGTAATCGACCATTAAAGTTGATGAAAATACTGGGAAATAAGCTACCGTAGATTTATATCACTCAAATATTAATATAGTAATGGCAGGGTCTCCTTCCTGGATAGCCGTGTGGGTCGACAAACCTTCTTGTATCGCATTGCCAATCGGTTAAAAATCTGTAAGAGATAAATCGCATTTTTTTAAAACTCAACTTTGGAGGGCGAAAGGATTGTTGCTATGACAGTGAAGATCTGCCGTACGTGCAACTAATACTAGCTGGAATATCTATATGCACAGCTTCGGGGCCTCCCTCTGCCCTTCCGAGGACATGCTGGATCTGAAAACATTTTGAGGAAAAAAATTTGGAAACGAGGAGAGGATCTTTACGAACGTATGGCCATATTAAAAATTGATCCCACTTTAAGTTATCTAAAATATGATTAGTCCTTCGTAGAAGATGTATGGTTTATCACTGATTTAATCCAGTTGTTTTACAGTTTTTATTTATTTATTTATTTATATTTTTTAAAATTTTAATTTTTAATTTTATTTATTTTTACCACTTAGCAATTCACCTTTAGGAGTGTGATGGGTAAACTAAGATTTAAAAAAAAATGGTTGATGTTTTTTTTTAAAGTTTTTAATTTTTTATTTGGTCAAATTAGTAGATAAAAATTCCAACTTAAATATGTCATGATGCAACTTAAATATGTTGAAGATGAAAGTGATATGTATAAATTTAAAGTAGTGGTTTCTGAGCTATATGGTAGGAAAAAGGGATTTGATTGTGTAATGATAATTTGATTACTAGTTTTTTTGAGTAGTATGTTTCTAGAGTGCTATATGATAGGAAAAAGGGATTTGATTGTGTAATGATAATTTGATTATCAATTTTTCTGAGGAGTATGTTTCTAGAGTGCTTGCAATTGAGAGTAAAGATTCATGATATTAATTTTTTTTTTTTTTCACTGCTTCCTATTAATTATTTTCAATACATTGAAATTTAATTAAGGTTTTTTGTTGATAGGATTTTGTGAGTTTGTTGATAAGGATTGAATTTTATTAAAGCAATCTCTTCAAAAATATTAACTCCATTTTCCTTCAATTTTTTTTTATAAAAACCTCCTTATTGATGTCCTAAATTTATCTTATGTAAAGAGTGTAATTATCTTAAACAAAAACATCAATTTTCTATCACTTATAGAAAATAAATAGATTTGATCATTAATAATAATTAGGAATTGCAAGGAAATCCAACAAAAATGTGTCCTAGTTGTGGGTTAGGGAAAAATAATGAGTCCAAGGTGCAACAATACGTAAGACATGTTGCATCAATATTAATGTCATCGTGACCTTCAAATGAAGAGGAGAACCTTTGAATGAAGATAATTTTCTTTCAAAAATGTTTCATGTTCAAAATCATTTTTTCAAGAGACCTTTAAATAAAAGCAATACCCTCAAACAAAGGTGCATTTGTTTGGCCGGTATTGGCATGGTGTGATGGTTTATAGGTGGCATTGTTGTTCTTGCCACCAAAGTTCAAACCCCGTTGGGGTGGTATTGTTGAATGGTTGTATCCAGTTCATAGCTCCGGTCAAAAGCGTTTACCCCTTGAATAAAAAAGAAGGTGCATTTGTTTGTTTTTTTATTGATGTCATCGTCCTATTTCTTGTAGAGTAAGAAATAAAGTTTTGAAGCAAGGGTTGGGCCATCAAATAGAGTCACCATAACATGAAATTGTGGAAGATCATAACGCTTTAAGTAATATTTTTCAAAAATAGAGTTTCTAATATATTTTATTAAATATTCATATTTATTTTTTGCTTTCTAGTGAACATAGATTTTTTTACCAAAAATAAAGCTCTATGCTTGATACACATGTAAAAATAAGAAAAATTACAACAATTAAATTTCAAAAGAAAATGTGTGGGCTCCATATTGATGTTGTTGCTTAAAAAAATATATTACAAAAAATGCTTTTGGATTAAGATGACTCTAAATTATAATTAATCTAAATAAAAAATAATAATAAATAAAATATGTAATAAATATTATAAAAAATATGCATGCTCTAGTATCAGTGCTAATGATCCATATTTAATAAATTATAAATTTATCTTATTTCTAGAGAAACTATACATTATATGGAATAAATATCAAGTATTAAAGATACTATAAACTATAAAAAATATTAAAAAGAATATTCTTGTTTAAATTTTTAAGATTAATTAAAATTTGCACAAAATCTAAAAAAATATTAGTTCGTATTATTTTCAAATTCTTAATAGTTCGTATTAGAATTGGGAGAATCTAGGAGATAAGATAACAAGCACAAATGAACAATGCAAAGATATATATTTAGATGACCCAAATTACAATGAGTACAAAGCCTCATATGTATAGGCGAGGATGAAGCAATCCACATATGAGGTGGATTGACAAGTGCCCCATAATGTGGCATAAATATGTAGACAAGTCTCCTATAGGTGTCAACCTTAGGAACACTTGGAGTACATGCAAACCAACAACCTCTATGTCCAAGTCATCAACCTTGTGTGCCAAGTGTTGAGTGACATTTGAGGTGAGATGGAAATTCTTCTAACCTCAAAAGGTATGTGCATGAGGTTAACCTTGGAAACAACTTCGTAACCTAAAGAGACTTAAACATTGTACATTTGGTTAGACAAGATGTTGTCTAACCTCATCAACTTAAGTACACTTAAGTATAGTGAATAGATGAATTATTCACACTAACACCCCCCCTTAAGTGATACTTCTAGAGATCACAAAAGTATAATTAGATAGAAATGGGTCCTGACTAGAGGCCATGTTAGGCACCCATGTACAATGCATTATCTCATAAAAGGAGGAAAAAGAGAACCGAGTGGGAACAAAAATCCTCTCCAGAAAAGAGAATTAGAAGGATTTAAGACCTTTTGAAAACATGTCCCTTGATGATAGGAACATGATGATGAAGAACTCTTGAAGCATGTCAAAGTTATAAACTCTATCGATAATGAACTTGTTTCTACTGGAATCAACAAATCTCCAAGAAATGTGGATCAAGATGTGAGATACAAAACACTGCATGAGTGAACTAATGAACACTACTCAACCAATGTACACAAAGTTTATCAAAATTTGTGAAGCTGATAATACAGATAGTATTGTGATAAGGAGTATTCAAATCTCAAAATGTGATCCACTAAATTAATTCCTCATACGAGAGATCAAGATAGAAGGTTCATGAGGCCTTACAAAAAGAAGATTCTTTTACATTGCTTGATTGAAAGAAACATTAGCATAACACATCTTAGTTCCCCCTTAATGCTAAGAGAAAAAGAAAATAATCTAAGATGGAAAGTGTGTAAGGAATGTAGAGATGTATAAGGTGTGTCGTGCCCCAAGACACACTCACATGAGGTGAGAATCACAAGAATCCATGTTGTGATGGAACAATCCCCCATTACACTTTAAAATTTAGTGCAAGTATAATAATTTCCCAAGTTGCCTCCATGTGGAACACATATTCAGTTTTGTGGCACTTTATATGAGTGCATTTATAACCTTATTGTTGTTACAAGTTCTTCAAATTTTATTATACATGAGGCAAACACATATTAGTTTATGTTTTGCAAACCTCAATAAAAGACAAAAAAACATAACATTACAACCCCTATTATGGTGAAACCCCCTTTTGCCAAATTCATTACAAAAGAGAAAAGTGAGATCTCTTTTACAAATTTTTAAGTAAGGAAAAAAAATTAAAACCTCCCTATAAACACCTCCCCTTATCACTCCTGCTTTGCCAAAATTATTGTAAAAGAAAAAATTAACTCCTCTTTTACAAATTTTTAACTATGCCCCCCACCCAAAAAAAAAAACTCTTTATAAGGAATGATGAGATTACATTAGCATAATTGTTAACTAATAAGAATTAAATGCTAACTATTAGAGTTAAATGCTTAACAACAAATGTAGCAATAGCATAACAAAAAACTAAATTATCATGCCAAGTGTTGAGGTCAAAAATCAATTCAAAGGAAGTGGTGGCGTGTGAGAGTCTTTGAAAAGGAAATGGAGATATAGAAGGTACTGGTAATGAGGGTGGATTATGCCATGTAGGAGAAGCACACACAAAACACTGAACAATCAGGAGCTTCTCAGAGCTCACTTTACTTAGAGCTCACTTTACTTCTTCCTACACTGAACAATTTGGAGCTATTTGCTGCTCCCTACAAACACTGAGCAATCCGAAGCTATCTGCTGCTCCCTGCACACGTACAAAACAATCTGGAGCTATCTGCAAACATTCTGCACTTCACTCATAAAGCATTCTCTGTTGCTGCTGCAACTCAACTTTCTTGCAAATCACTTGCAAAAAAATCTTCTACCAATATTCTATTGCCAGACTAAATCTTAACTGTTTCATTCTATTTTTCTTCATTCAAGATTCCATCTCAGAATTCAAAATCACCTAACACAATAAATTCTGCAAATTCAAAATCACCTAACGACAATAAATTATGTGTAGTCAAGAGCAGGATAGGGATGAAAAATCCCCAAAAAGAAACCGCCGTTGAAAGCTCTTGACAGATTGGTGACAGCAGGGGAGTTGACGTGAGAAAAGAAAGGGGATCGGGTAATAAATATTTCTAACAGGTGTGTGGGAGTCTTTGAAAAGGAAACGGAGATGCCAATTTTGGAGTGTGGTGCCATGTGGAAGCAATAATCTTCCACGCCAAAATTGTAGATATAGAAGCTACTGGTAATGAGGGCGGATTATGCCATGCAAGAGAATCACAAGCAAACTACGACATAGCCAGAATAGCCGCACCATTTCTATGACCTTTTCCAAGCACCCAAACAGCAAAATCCTTGAAAAAAAAAAAACTGTGGCTCTTCTATCCTCTGCACAGATCTAAGATTTCAACGCCCAGCTACAAGATGTAGGTGAAAATTTCCGTGCAGGTCGATAAGATTATGAAGAGCCAGTTAGCTTTGTCAGAAGATAAGACTTTGACTACGGTTAATGCACTAAAGATGTGGAAAAGGCCTCTGCAAAGAGGTGTGAGAGATCTATCTAAATGAGGCTGAGTGCCAATGAATCACAGGAAATTCAGGCTACCATAATCACCATGTAATCAACACACAGTCACCAGATCACTCAGCGATTCCAGCACACAGGAGTGATCTTCCCGCTGGTCTTCGCGTTATCCATGTGCCTGCAAATGTTTGCAGATGATCACAATGTGGAAATGAGTGTGAAGAGATTCAATACATCTACAATATGCCTTTAGGCAGTTGATCAACAAGCTGAAATGGCCAGTCTACTCTGTGATCCTTCACAAGTCTTCAAGAGTCAATCACCCTAACACATGGTTTTCATTGCAACATTTATTCGACCTCTTCTTCTGCACTCCAATGCTGGTTTCAATGACGGTGCCTTGCTTTGCACATCATGTATCATGCCTAAAAATATTTGGAGAAAGCACAATAATTGTGTGCAGGGCATGACTAGGAGAATCACAGTCGACAATTGAATTACGACCTGCAGGGGGTAAATCGAGGGTGCCAGAGGAAAATCGCCCATGCCAATTATCTGAGCTGCGATTTAAAAAGCCACACGACCTATGTAAATCGAAGGCCAAGCCCTCTGAAAATGGAATGCCGATTTGATGCCGAGACTTTAATAGACCTTCATCCCTCTCTGCGCAGATGAAAATATATCACGCTCATGCAGATTTAAAACGCAAGCAGAGGTTTTAAATTATCCAATCACGACCCATTCGGCTACAAATCATATCTCACCACGGGCTGTGAATAATTCACGAGATAAAATAGAGGTCTCTCGGCTCCACCAACAAATCGTGTCTGGCAACAAAGGTTTTGCGGCCCAAACACAGGAAAATACATGACTTGCAATGATTAATCGCTCCCTCCAAATATTGAAATGCCCTACAAAATGAAACGTAGGGCTCTCTGTCTGAGCACAAATCTACACAAATGGACCTAAACTAGCCCTAAATCACACCTTCAAAGCAAAGGTTGAAGCTGCAAAAAGATTGCAAGGGTAGCAATAACAATGGGTTGCAGAGATATCATGATTTCCCTCCTGAGACAATGGTCGCCTATGGATGCCTATGGAGCCCCAAAAATGGGGATGGCGTGAGGGTATTTCCTCAATTCTGTGCTGCAGATGTGAGAGGCACCCTCTAAATTCAAAAATTGCCTACTAAATACAACAAATTGGTTCACCTATAGCTTACACTATCTCCCCTAAGCTCTGATATCATATTAGAATTAGGAGAATCTAGGAGATAAGATAACAAACACAAATGAACAATGCAATGATTGTATTTAGATGACCCAAATAACAATGAGTACAAAGTCTTGCATATGTAGGCAACGATGAAGCAATCCACCTATGAGGTGGATTGATGAGTATCCCATAATGTGGCACAAATGAGGAGAAAAGTGTCCTATAAGTGTCAACCTTGGGAACACTTGGAGTGTGCAAACCAACAACCTCTATGACCAAGTCATCAACCTTGTGTGCCAAGCGTTGAGTGACATTTGAGGTGAGATGGAAAGTCTTCCAACCTTAAAAGGTATGTGTTTGAGGTTAGCCAAACAACTTGGTAACCTCAAGAGACTTAAAGGTTGCACATTTAGTTAGACAAGATGTTGTTTGACCTCATCAACCTAAGTACACTTAAGTATAGGGAATAGATTAATTATTCACACTAACAGTTCGCTTGCTAATAAGTGGTCAAAAGTGAGAATTTGGTTTAAAATATTGGTTTGAACATTCTTCTTATATCAAAAAATGGGACACACCATTGTGGGATTACTCTCCAAATATTTTATTTTTCTAACAATAAGTAATATTTAATTTTCTAATAAAATAAGTATATCTAACTATACCTTGAGAAATTTTGGTGGGATTTTGCATTCATTATTGGGTAGACAACATTGTAACTTTCTATAAATATTTAAGAAAAATATTTATAATTTTAAGATATTATTTAAAATAGGTTTAAGAGGTGGGACTTCTTGTGGGCAGGGGATCTCACCTATAGGGGACTAGTCTTGCCCTAGCTCGCCTCAGGTACCCAAGATGCAGGTTGCTAGGCCATTGGGCTGGTTCGCGGGGACACCCCTGTTGTATAAGAAAAAAAGATATTATTTAAAATATCTATAGTCAATTAGAAATAGCTTTCACTATCCCTTAATATTCAATTTTAACTTCTAAATTTAAATTTAATTAATAATTACTAATTGAAGAAACATATTTAAATTATTAAAATATAACTTATTAATAAAATATGAAGTTTTAAATTTATAAAATCAATAAATTATAAGATTAAATTTATAACAGTATTATATTGATTAAATTATACATTGATTAAGTTTCATATTAAAAAGAATCCAATTATAGTCTTTTAACTTTTTTTATAAAACACTTAGAAAATAATTTATTTTAAATTGAAAGTTTATAACACTATGCTATGATAACATGATTGAAGGGATATGACAAATCATAATTTTAAATTTAGAAAGTTTCACACAGTGAGAATGTTTCCAAATGATTATAAGAAAGGAATTCATAATTTTTTTTTATTTATTAAAAAATATATACGTTTAATTCACCTTTACTTATAATATTGGAGATTTGTCTTCTCATTTCTATATTACTTACTCAATTCTAGGTTTTAATAAAATATCTTTAAATTAAGATTGATGACCTAAATCCATGAATCAAACCATTTCTAACATATATTATATACATTATCATGGATGTTAGTGTAGTAGTTTAGTATCACATTGTTAGGGAAGGTAAGGAGGCTATATCAACTATTTTGAAACCCCATCCAATCACACTCTCTCATCCTTTAAATTGTATCTATGCTTAATGGTAATCAATGAAGCATTTGCTCTCTCATCTGGTATGAGAGAAAACTATACCTATGATATGTTGTATTGGAGTTTATATAGTGGAAGGTTTAATGCTAGGCACCATGCATATCCTTGCATAAAAATGGAGGTTTCGTGAAATCATTGGATACAAAGGAGAGGCAGTGTTGACATGTGCAATTTGAGTGAATTATTAAATACCTAATCATTCTGAAGAATATGTGTAACATATAAAGGTCTAGTTTCATTTCTATGGTGTATAATGGTGTAAGATGAGGATGGGGAGAGGACTTGCCATGCAGAAGAATCAACCAAGTTTTTCAATTTTCAAGCAACAACTATAAGGAGATTGGTTTTGATTATAAAGGTGAAAATAAATGGCATTGAAATTTGGCCAAGCAAATTTCCAGTGAAAGAGGCATAAAATAGACTGTATTTCTAGCTTGAAGAATGCCAATCTACATACTTAATAGGCTTATATGGGGTGATAAATAAAAAAAACAAGGAAACAAATTCCACCATGCTTTCATAATTCAGGTGAGTCCATATCAATCTCCATCTCTAGTCCATATTATTCTTTGTCGCTGTCTTCATCTCCACATCTTGATTCATTTTGTAATTTCTCAAGATCTTCAAAAGATAGTGCCTTATGTGAAAATTCTATTGTAGTTACTAATTATTAATCTCCTATCTATATAGATTATTTAACTGTTGAAGATTAATTCACAACAAATATTGAAAAATAACACAATTGCAACTTCACAAATAAAACCATAGGAATAGAGAAGAAAATATGCAAAACAATGAACACAATATTTTTGGAGAAACTGTCCCTGTAAAAACCTCAGAGGGAAAACTAGTTCAGTAGATGAGGAATTTTATTAAACTTCAAAAAATCAAGAGATACATAAATTGCTTGCCTCTTACTGGTAGAGCTCCAACAATATTCTTCTTCGAAAATTCTTCCCCCAATTTCTCTTGCTGAAATTCCACTCCTGCTGTCTCTAATGCTATCATTGTGCCCTTTCTATCACTGCAAAACTATTTACTATCACTACAAATATATTTTCTATCATTGCAAATATTTCTCAAGTGTGTGTTCTCCAAATTCCCATTGATCCCCTTTTATATTTATCTCATTGAAAAAACCAATGGCCATAATTTAATCTCAATCGATGGCTACAATTAACTAAACTCTAACAAACCCTAACTAACTAATTTCTAGAAGTCTCTAGAGGAATCAAATAATTAATTAATTAATATTCTTTGGTTTGGAGAAACCTGTCCAAGCTACATAAATTAACACACCCTCTTAGCGAGGAAGGTGTTCTGCATGACACCCAACTTATCTCTGAAGAAGATGAACTTTTCCTTCCCCAATGCCTTTGTCAAAATGTCTACTACCTGTTGATATGTAGATATATACTATAGCTGAACAATCCTTTGTTGTACATAATCCCTAATGAAGTGATATCTGATGTTTATATGCTTAGACCTATCCTGAAACACTAGATTCTCAGACAACCTGATGTAACTCTGATTGTCACAATGTATCAGCATAGTCTCGACCCTCTTGCCAAACAAGGCTACCAACAACTTCCAAAGCCATATTGCCTCACACATCGCTATGTTAGGTGCTATGTATTTTCCTCTATAGAACTAAGAGCCACAAACTTCTGATTCCTACTGTACCAAGAGACAACTCTTGATCCCAAGCTAAAGCAACACCCTAAAGTGATTTTCTTTTATGGTGTAC
>VDFB02063582.1:0-63484 GCA_007258455.2 Sequoia sempervirens | reverse complement strand
TGTGTAAAATTGTGCAAATGAATAGTGAGGAGAAATATAGTGAAAAACCCTAGAAGTAAGAATAGAATTTGGGTTGATGTAAACAGAAAATAAGAGGCCTAAAACGGCACAGAGGCTTCTGGGCTTGGATAGGGCGTCTTTTCGTCCCTGCATACAAATGTAAATGGTCAAGCGCCTGAATGGATGGAACTTATGAAAATGGCCTAGAATACGAACAATGCGCATATAATCAATCTGGTTTTGTTTTCTGTTTAACACAACAATTCAACCAATATCATCATGGTAAAAATGAAAGAGCTAAGGAAATCTGAACTCTATGACAACACCCATATAGTGAAAATGAGAGCGAAGAGATTCTGAACTTCCTGACAGTACCCACATGGTGAAAATGAGAGCTAAGCAAACAAGTGGCAGAATGTCCACAGCACAAATAACATAATTGAATGTATGAAATAAAATGGAATCCAAATTGAGGAGTATAGGATACTAACAGGGGCAGTGGTGATTTCTGTTCGTGGATTTCAATCCATTGCACGTTGAAATGGCCTCAGAAGTAGATATCAAGTGAAATGCTGGTAATCCTGTTTGAGGCAACATCCAAGCCATGGTTAGCTGTAGGATAGATACTTCATCCACGGGGCCTCTAGCAAAAGCTTGGGCAAAGGCTTTGGAAAGGATAGGGTATAAGGAGGAATGCAGGACTAACGTTTATTATAATGTTAGCATATGGCATTGGTTGAAGGAAAACCATCCACGTTTGGGATAATTTCCATTATGGATAAGAAAATGAACGAAAGCTAGAACAAATCTAATGACTACAATAGACTTCCTTGGTGGGTTGTTATATGGCTTTTCGAGGGGTGTTGGGCTTTCATTAATTCATGATAGGTGGGTTGTTATTAGTTTGAAAGATATATTTTGATGTGAACATAGTTTGTGACATTAAATTATATTCTCATTATCATTTTTTTTTAAGATTGGTTATGTCTTTTAAATATTTCATAGTTGTTTTGCATTAGGTCTATGGATGCAAAATTAATAAGGTCATTTTTACAATTGTGAATTTGAATAAAAAAAAATTCAAATTCAAATTCAAGATAAATTCTATTGACTTTCATTCAAATAGTCATTGTAAGCTACTCTAGGACACATTTGTGTTGGTTTGTATATTGTTGTATTTAAAGACATTCATACATACATTTTGAAACCATCTAGAAAGGTTATCAAAGACTTGTCACAAAGTATTTATGAGCATAATCAACATAACATTACATTAGCATATGTCATCCTAGGTCCATTATATGCTTGTTTTCCTCAATCTTTGTTCCAAAGCAATTGAACTGATCCAATTGAGGGTTTGATTAAGGAGAAGTGACCCTCTTAATTTAGTAAATTCCCCAAAGATGTTATTGAACATTGCCAACCCTTCTAAAGATTCAAACATCAAAATTTGAGGCAAACACAATCCAATAGTCAATTTCTTCTAGATCGATCCCATGATTTACAGTTCAAATCTATGCATTAGTTTCAAGGTTGCAACTTGCAAAGGTCAAGTTCACTCTTACATAGGTGAAACATGGTAGAGTTCAATCATTTTACATCTTTTGAGACATTCATTTGTGTAATGCCTAAAAAAATGGTGTTGTGGCTAATTTGATTCCCAACATCTTTAGCATCACTTTTCCATCTCTAGAATCCAGTATTACAATTTAATTTAATTTATTTTGGCATTTATTTAAATCATTTGGTATTAGTCCTAACTCATCTATCTAAGTTAATTGGGTGTGATTAATTGCATTATTTAGTTAGCTTAGACAATTTTATATAGGTGATGTATTTACCCTCACAAGTGTTGGCGAACCTAAATCTTTTACATGACCCAGGGTTTTGGCCTTATGGTTTATCCTTCTTTCATTGAGGTTTTTAGATCTACTATTTCTTATTGCATATCATATTTTTAAATTTCATTAGGGTTTGGATTTATTTTTCACTCATGCTCCAAAGTTATTCCTTTAGGGTTTTAGGTTTTGGTGCATGATCTTGTTTTCACCTAACATGTCCACCCTTGCTTTTCCCTTTAGGTTTCCAATATTAAATCTTAATCACTTACTATTTTTTTAATGTTTACAATAGAACTTACACTCTTCTTATAGCCCTTAGGGTTTTGTGAGTTATTTTGCATGCTAAGATCTCATCCACATTCTTACATTATTTTGAGAATATATCCTTGTTTAAATTTGGAAATGGATTAATCTTTTAAAAATGGTGTTCCTAATGATGCTTGTTGGCCTCCTCTAATGGTTCAATAACTAAGCCCTTAAAGTTGTAACTTAGAGATTAGATATCTGCACTAAGTAGTTATCTTGCTCATCATGAAGGTTCATTTCATTGTCAACCCAGGGACGTGAACTTGAAATGGGTTAGCACTGTATGTGCACTAGGACTCAACTGTAATCATCCTTATCCTACAACTAAAAAGGAAACGGTACTAAAAATAAAATGCTAGAAAGAAATTAACATAAGTATTGAGCAAGCATTATTAACTAAACTAAGCATCAACAACTGAATTGGAATGGATGACAGAAACATAAATCTTAGCAAACAGACATGAAGTTACTCTATCTACCTTAGCTGCATGAATAGTCACAAAACAAAATTCCAATGGTTGCAAGAACAAACAACTGTTGAGACCGAAACTAATTACTGAACAGAAAAATAACTTATTAAACTAAATTGATGGAATTTTCACCAAGTGGTCCCCCTTGAATGAGTCTTCCCTAAGCTAACTCAGATGCAACAAATCAGAATATCATTTTATTCATTGGAACATGATTACATCATATCAGCAATATAACTATATTATTTGAAACTGAAAATGCAAGTACAATCTCAGAACATCCAACCTTGTGGAAAGGGGCATCTGACCATTATTTATAGAGGGAAAAGCTTCTAATTAACCCTAACTAACTAAGCAGTTGGCTCCAACAAAATAGGACACCATTTATTGAAAGCATAGAAAAGAGAGGGAGGAAGTTATGCATGTGCCAGATTTAGTCAAAGAAGACTTGCCTCAACAAGGATCCAACACAACAACACTTCCTAGAATTGCTCAACCAATAAACATGATCATTTAAAAGGTAGTTACAACTTCCACATGAGCTAGGAATTTCCCTCCATTGAGAGTTTCCCTCCATTGACCTCTTTAATGACCATCTTTTTTACTTCCTTAGCAACCGACCAACTGGCATGAACTTCTTCCATTTTGCAAGCTTCATTTATATTTGCATCTTAATGTGAACTTGCATAAGGACATTAGTATGCACAAAATAATTGCATATCCATAATTACCTTAAAGTAACATTCATTCAACCACATGTAAAATTAATATAGACAATTCACATAGCAAGTTAATATCATCAAAAGTCACAAGTATAAGTTCATGCCAAAGGTTCATAAATTTAGGGAAATAACATGGAGAGTGTCAATAACTAGGTGCTAAAGTCCATAGTAACAACAACAAATATATGATAAACCCTATCAACATTGAGCCATTATTTAGACTCATCATCTCTGCCCAACCTAATGATTTGTTGGTCCTCTAACAGAAGGAACTCTATTCCTTTTCCTTGTCAAAGCTCTGAAGTCACCAATTGTTGTTTGTCCTCTATCAGTATATGCAGTATTTGAATTTGGATCCCAGTAGAATACCTGCTTGTTTTCCAATCTACCCCACCTTGGCCTCTTTGTATCTATATCATACTGATAGTATCTGTAATATGGTACTGGCCACAACAGAGTAGGTGGTTGGAATATCAATGGAAGCCAATAGTGTTGCTTCATCCTTCCAAGTTGTATGTACCTAGTGCTTCGTTTACATGTTGCAAAATAATTTTGCAAAGAATGGTGCTCAACCTGTTTTAATTGATCTGGTAAACTATTCCATCTCTGTGATATGTACCCCAACACTATTTTCCTATAGTAGTAGCTAATTGCTCATATTCCTGGTATGCCTCCTCCACAATAGGCATGATCCTCTTTTGTATTCTGGATTATAGAGAATTATGTGTCATGTGTAGTAAATGTATGAAGGGTTATTGGATTCAACTCTGAGAGACAAGGGGGTATGGAGTTCTCTTTCTCTATATATTTTAAATTGTTGCCCCTAGCTGATTTCATTTTGGATCCATGACACGAATGCCCTCAAATGAATATCTCCAATGTGTAATAATGGATTCCAATCATGATTATTAGGAACAACATAATTATGCAAGTACAAATCACACAATAAATTTTTAACTTCAAGAGGAGAGGATTGTGTTATCACGGAATCTAGTAGCGCTCGTTCCACGAATAACCCCCTATGGAACTTGTTTGTTTCCTAGGTTTGTGAAGTTCAAGCACGCAAAACAAGGTGATTATCGAGCCACCTCAAAATGCATTCCAAAGCCTCAAACAGTCAATTTGAGCATCCCCCTATCTTCGCCTCGCGAAGACCTTCGAAACAAGTACCTTCGCGAAGTCTCACTGTTAATACTTAGTGAAATTGGGAAAAGTGCAGTTGTGTCAAAAAAATAGCGCTCCAACCCACATTGAAAAAATGACTAAGTGTTGAAAGTGCAGGGGCACCAAAAATTAGCGCCCCTGCACAAAGTTGATTGTAATAAGATGTAATGGTGTTGAATTTTAGCGCTTTTACACATTTTTCCCTGACTTAGCCAATTTTTGGCTTAAGTGTGTTTTTTCATGTCTTTTATATTTTTCGCTTATTGTGCCACTTGTTATGCCTCGATTAAATGGGCAACTTGAGTTAAGTTTTTAACACTTCTAAATCACTTAAAAGTGATTTTAGATTTCTTCTTCTTCACTTTTGGCATTCAATTTTCACTCCTTATTGGGCGAATATCTCTCACCTCCGAAAACACGTATTGGTGAAGATTTGAACAATTTTTAACAGCTAGGTTTTGAGTTTTTATTCAAGTATGTCATTCCTCTCTCCTTTTCTTTCTTTCCTTCGCACTTAGTGTTTGTTTGATAACTTTTTGTGATCTGTAAATGCGTTTTTAATGTTACTCATGCGTTTTTCTCTTTTCTTCATGCGTTTTCAGTAAACCCGCGCATTTTCCTTCTTTCCCTTTGTCTGTGGTGTCTTGTTAATACGTGGGATTTTCTTCTCACCCTAATTGCGTCTTTCTCTAGGGGCGGGCTTTCTTCTTTCATTGCCAATGGGGTTTTGGCTCGTTTATTTCCCCCTTATATCGTGCATTCTTCTCACGCTTTTCGTTTGTCTCCAATGTGCGCCTTTGTAATCTCAAACATTTTTCTCATCCTTTGTCCACTCTACAATTTCTTTTAAATAAACAAAGGAGTTTTGAGCTTGCACAAAACACATTTGAAGTTTTGACATTGAAGAACATGTTCATTTCTTTCTCCAAGCAATGTTACTTTCCTCATTACATTTTGTTTTCAATGATCTTCCCAAATGTTGAAGCGCTCAAATATAGCGCCATTACAATTGCAAACTTCATAGTGATAAGTGTCATGGTGCTAAAAATCAGCGCCCTGACATGTTGCTTCAAAGTTTCTAACATTGCAAGGTGTAGGGGCATTTTTTTTTAGCGCCTCTAGCCCAAGTTCATTTTTCTCAAGTGCAAGGGAGTTGAATTTTGGTGCCCTTACACTTTTCCTAGTTTTTGCTCCTTAGCACTTCAAACTTGCCAGCTTCACTTTGAATCTCGTTCCTTCCACTTTGTGCATCATTTTGCGTGCCTTATCGCTCATTTCATGCTTGCTCGACATCGTTGCTCACTTCACCATCCCAATGTTGTGTTCTGACTAACGTTTGTTGTTTCCACATCTTACAGTCTCTTTTCAACCATCATCAAAATATCCTCGAAGTTATTGCTTGTAGACTCAATTGCTCTTAGATGACTACCAAAAAATCTCCATCATCTTCAAGGGCTAAAGACAAAATGAAGTACAAATATCAAGGTGTTTATCCACCGACTGTGGTGGTCTCCAAGGTGGAAGAGATAAAAGACACAGAGGTTGGTCATCAAGACCTAGTTGATTTTGCAAAGAGAACTGAGAAGAAGCCTCTTGATGATTCTATGAGAGCAATCGTATATAGTAACCTGCATTTGGTGTCTATGTTCCCTACTGTTACACATAATACATAATTTTTCCTTCAAGTTGCATCCCACTACATCAAGGAAAGCAAAAGTGTGATTGATTCTTCTGGACACGAGATATTGAGACTCGACCCTAACTTCTTTGATATTGTGTTAAAAGTTCCATAGATGGAGAAATACATTGACATCTTAATACAAAAAGCACAATAAGTCAATGATGTTGATCCCAACAAGGCTAAAAACCTGATAAATAGCCAATGGTTGAAAAATCCTAGTCAAACTATTTCCAGATGGTCGAAGGGACTCCCGCAAAGTGACTTCAAAGAAGATGTCAAAGATATGATCACATTTTTTAGCAGAATGAAGGGATTGCCTGAATCATCCAATTTTCATGACTGGATGTATGAATACATCAGAATCATAAGAAGAAAAAAAGTTCACATTGATTGGGGCAAACATATTAGTGATGAAATACATGAACAACTGATCAATGTGCCTTCTACATTAAAATTATATATGACTTCTTATCTGGTGTATGTCACAGTTGTGAAGAGGCAATTTCCGGGTCTATCCACAAAAGGGAATCGAATGCTAATACATGTGTACAAATTTTTCTATCAATTGGAATTGAAGGAAAGCTTTCATCATTTTAGGAGGGTTATTGATGCTTTCTTCGTGCCTCTGCTTTTCAACTTTGATCCAACTCTCGAGAGGAAGAGGGTATCTAATGAGGCCTATAAGGCAGTAAGGTTGGATGCATATTTCTACAATTCCCAAATTTTACTTATTTAAGAGTAGGGTGCTACATTGGTTTCCCTTACATGTTGCCATGATACCCCTCAGACAAATGGGTTCTCATGGAGATGTGCAGACAGATGATTTCAGTGCACAAAGAGTAGAGGAATATTCATAAGCGAGGATTCAAGTTCCCACTAACAATCAGTAGGTATACTATCAAGATTGTACAGAAAGCCAAATCAGTCTATGCAGAGATGCAGGTTATGACAATTAAGACCTACAAATACAGGTTTGATTTTGATTACTGAGATGTCAGGAAGAGGCTACAAAAGGGTCATCATCATAAGTACCATTTTGAGGACATCTGGGTTGAATGCAAAGATGAAGAGTCCATTTGTAAGATGGATTATTATAGGTTAACCGTACAATAGATTAGATATCTTGGTGTCACTGACCTACCAGAGGATTTCATAGATCATGGAAATATCATGAATGTTGTCTATGATGAACAAGGAATAGCCAAGAGGCCATTGCCTGTAATTCAATGGTCCAAAAAAGAAAGTGTTTCCATCAGGGAAAGATTGGCACCAATTTTGTCTAACACTGCAAAGTGGTTACACAAGCATGGCTTTGAGATGAAGACTTTTAGAACAGATTCTGAAGGAGAGGAATCCAAAGTAGAAGCCAAACGACAACAAGAACTTCGCATGAAAGACAAATCTGTGGCTCTTCCCAGTTCTTCACGAAGCAGCCCGAGGATCAAGTTCACTGTCGGTAAGAAGGATACACTGTCCATCCCAGAAGGAGAAACTATGGAATCTGAACCATCTCACTCCAAAGGAAAATGGGTCATTTCTGAAGAGATAGATTTTGATGAAGAAGGAGATTCCAGTGATCAATCCACTGAAGAAGAAGTTTCAATAGAAGCAGACTCTGATGAAGAAGAAGATTCTGAAGATGAACAAGAGTCTGAAGGTTATTCTAAAGGTGAACCAGAGTCAAAAGGACAAGAGGATGATCAACAGGAACCCAGGCATGATGAAGAAAGAACTATGTCTCCATTTGAGAATGTTGTTGAAGAACTTCCCAAAACATCATCACCTGTGACTTCAAATGTTCCTCATACACCTCCAAATCTGAATACTCCACCACTTGTTCCTACATCACCTATTCCTACCACCATGATACCTGCAATGAGTGTTTCACCTACCCCTGCAATGTCAACCATACTTGACACTCCATCAGTAACAAGTATACACACAGTTGATAGCTTATCTAGCCCTCCATCATCTATTCCTAGCCTGTCATCACCATCATATGATATCACCTCTGAGACTGATTTCAATTGATTCATGAACGAATCCGTAATAAGTTAGCTCGATGTGCCAACTATAGAAGCAGTTATGACAAACACTAAGCCTATTGTCACAATACCACTCGTTACTTCAAAAGTGACAATGACAATAGAGTTGATGTTTGATCCAGAAGCTCGCACCCCATCTCTTCCCCCTTGGTTGATATCTCAAGTGATGAAGTGAAAGAAACAAATGATTTCTCCAGAAGAGCTTGATCTTGAAGAGATAGTCCCTCCAAAAGCCAAGGGGAAGAAAAAGGAAAAGGTATATTCACGGCTGAATGTTGACAAAATTGGTCATAATTATGCAGAAATTGGCATACCACCTCATGAAGGAGATTTCAACAAGGAGGATTACATAGTGACAAAGGTCTAGCTTGGAAAATTTATGAATGAAAGTGCAAAACAGATGCACAGGTGACTTTGGATATTTTGGCTGGAAGATTGGATAAAATGGAGCAAGCTCGTAATATGTACAAACAGAGGGCAAAGCATTATGCCACTGTTGTGAGGAGACTTGCAAGATCTAGAAGCAATGCACAACTGTTAGCAATGGTAAGTGTTGAGGACCCAGCTATCAAGAAAGCTGAGAAGTTCACCTCCAAAGGCAGGGTGTTGTATGATTTCGTCAAAAATATCATAGAACACGGTTCTCAAATTCTAATTGCCACAGATGAAAAAGCTACTCTAATAGCCAAGCTCAAAATAGAGCTTGACAAGGAGGAGAGTGCACTTTCTCAAGAGCGCAAAGAGATGGAAAAATGCATGTTTTGGTGGTCGCAAATGAAACAGGAAAAGCTCAGTAAATTGGTGGAAGCTGGGGTGATTCCCGACAAAGGAAAATACATAGAGGTAAGAGAATCTTTGAAGCACCGTATTCATGTGTTCGAATCTCTTATAGAAGATCTCCACCAAGTACAGGAAGATGTCGAAGGGCATCATGTGATTCTTGAAAGAGGAATCAAGGAGTTGCCAGGGCAGATTCTGGAGGAAAATCGTATCTTCCTATCGGCCACAGAACTATCCCAGATCTTCAAAGAAGCCATCATGAAGTTGATTGATAGTACAAACTTTTTAGAAGCCTCTCTGGATGTCATTTGTGATACAAGGCTTACATTGGATTACCTTAAAACGCATCTTGATAGGTGCAAGAAGGTTCACTCATCTACCATGAGATCGATCATGAGGATTCACACCATTGTGTATTACACCGTTGGTCTGGATGAGAAGTTCACGAAGGAAACCAAGATGAAGTATGAAGACTTCCACGCCCAAGCAAGGAACCATGATGATTCCTAATTTCCCAGTGTTCAAATTTTTCGTGCTTTCCCTTATGAATCTTGTAAATAGTTTTTGGCATCTTAAATGTCATCTTTCGAAATGTAATTACACCAAATATGAGATGTAATTTTTTGAAAATAAATTACACTTTGACTTTGGTCAAAGTTAGGTGAGATTTTCCTTAATTAGCTCACCTAAATTTCCTAATTTTTCTCCTTTGATTTCCTAGATTTGCTCTTCCCTCTCTTCTATATATATGAGGGATTCCTATTGTATTGTCTATCTTATAGTTTTTTCAACGAAGTGTTGCTCAATTTGCAACAAATTGTGACACTTTGTGTTCATTTTTTTTCAATCTAAATTTGATCAATAAAGGAAGAAGTTGCATACTAGACTTTGCATTGGATCAATTGTCTCTTGAATTTGATTGAGATTGGTGGTGATTAGTTTATGAAATCTAAAGGACTTCAAGTGATTCTTGTGGACTTTGTGTCACATTTTTAACTTGAATTTGTGTTTATGTTTTAATGCTTTTGGTTGAAGGATCTACAAGACTTTGAGCTTGTAATCTCTCATGTTGTTCGAATGAATTGCTGCATATAAGAAGACTTTGTGTTTCTAATGTGAAAAACTCTATTGTTCTCACAAATCTGCAGTTGAAAAGACTATGAAATGACTTTGTGCCTTTGTGAACCTTACTTGTTTCCTTTTTGCTTTTGTTATAATCTTACCTGATACCTCTAAGTTATGCTTTGTCAAGATATGGAATTAGTTGTACTGCTTTGGTAAGTTTCTAGTATTGTGAATCAAGAACGTTTTCAGCTGTAAAGCATTACACACATCTTCTCTGAAAAAAGAGAGAATGATGAATGCGACACGCAACCCCTACTTTGTAAATATTGTGAATATTCTGTAAATACTCTAGTTGGTTTTTAATTGTAAAAAGGGTGCCTCCCCTTGCTGAGAGGAGAGATTGAATCTCACATATATGTGGCCGAAGTCCTAGTTGTGTAATATGTTGAAAAGTTGATTACATAATTTTCACCCAACATATTGGTAGGCCTGGAAAAATTCTTGTGGTGTTTCAATGGAAGGGCTTAAACTTGAAATGGCCCTTGACAGCTTGAAAGTGTAGACACATAAAATATACCGATTGACATTGTGCATCTGATCTTGACTACTAACATCGTTTCATCCTGAATCATCCTTCAGTCTAACCATTTAATCAAATCCCTTTATTTGATTAAATACATCAAAATTCCTCTCTTAATTAAATAAATCATTTTATCTAATTAAGTCACTCTCTTTTGTTAATTAAATCAATCATCTGATCTAATTATCCCTATTTAATTAAATAATCAATTTTATTTGATTAAATCTCTTAAGTCTATCTATTAAATTAAATAAATTAAAACCTTATTTAATTTAATCTAACATCATCTCTTTTAATTAAATAAATCAAAATCTTGTATTTGATTAATCTCTTATCACATTCTTCTCATTATTTGATTTAAATAAATCTTAAAATCTAAGTCAAATAAGTCACATCATCTAATCCCTCATTAAATTAATTAACCCTTAATTAATTTAATCTCTTATCATGTCACTTCCTCTAAATTTTGTAAGTTGCACATGAAAATAGATTTAATTCATTTATTAAATCTCTATTTTCCTCATAAGGCATCTTTTGGAATATCCTTCAAGTTTGAATTCAAAAATTCCAAGCGGACATGTACATCCAACAAGGCAATAACTTCATACCCTTTGTCTTGAGCCAAGTGGCATTTATTGCATTTTCCCTTCCCTCTTGCAAGTCATTTCAACAAATTTGAAATTCAAAAATATGCATTTATTGGCACAATTCTCAAATCTTGCACATCCTCCATCCACTCATAGATTGACAAGTGGCATCTTGCCATTGGATGAATTTTAGTCCCACATTTCTCAAATTTGGACATTCATCTATCTTGGCATTCTATAAATAAAGAGATCATATCCTCATTTGATCATCCAAAAATTATGCAAAGTTACCATGCTCAAATATCTATCAAATTTCATCCATCACCATTGAGTTATTAGCTAGGTTTTTGCATATTTTGGCTTGGAGCTCTCATTCTTCATCAACAAAGTGGATCAAATCTCTTCAACACATCAAGCTTGCATCTTAGGAATTGGGAAAGGGCCAATTTTCACATCAAATTGGCACCAATTCCCCCATGGGATCATATGTTTGCTATTCTAATTAGGATTGAATCTATATTTTCTTATTTCATTGTGTTCTTCATTGTTTTCTTTCCTAATTTGAGTCTTGTAAATGGATTTCATGGGGAATCCTTTTTCATGCTTGCAATCTCTAACTTAAGGTGTTTATTCATTGTGTTTTGCAGGTATTTGGATTGGGGTTCACACAGAAAGAAAGATGACACTCCTTTAAATGCAATGCATAAACCCTTGGAGGAGTTCTACATGCCATCATTTGTGGTACTAGAGCCACCACATTATCTACCTTATCCTTTAATGAAATAGTTTATGCATTCTTCTCCTCAATTTCTGAATTTTTCTTTTTGACTTCTTCTTGTAGCTTGAGTCTTTCCTTATTCCACTCCTCCTCTTTCTTTTGCATTTCATTCCATAAGTTCAAGGCTATAGATGCCCATGAAAAAGTGGGAGGTTTATGTTTCCCTACCAAGATCTTTCCTCTCACCGACTCATGTTGTTCAAATTGCTTTGGTTGTAGTGTTTCTTGTTGTTCATCTTGCTCTGGTTGTAGTGGTTCTTGATTTTCAACCTACTTTGCAACAACAACAAGCTCTTCCAACCCTATGTTTGTTTGTCCCTCTGAATCTTCTTCCACTTCTATGTTTACCTTCCCCTTAGGATCTTTTTTCTCCTTCCTAAGTGTCCTTCTAAGTCTAGGGATTCTTTTCGAAGGCCACATATCAGTAGTTGGCTCAGTTGGTTTTGATTTCTTTATAGGGATTTTATGTTTCTCAGCGGCTGCAGGATGACCAGTGTCATCAACTTTCCATTTCCTAGGGCTTGGTGTTACTTTTTCTGATGTTTGCTTCTTGGCCTTCCCTTTTCTAGTTTCTGCCTCTCTCATTTGTGCTTCCTCTTTTCTAATGGAATCCCTAGTATGGATTGGAGTTTTAGGGAGAACATTAACATTAGGGTTTGAAGATGAACTTCCTTCATCTGAATACTTTGATTCAGAGGAGTCAATTTCTATTGTTGATTCGGTTGTAGGTGGGTTTGTGCCAAAAGTTGAAGCTCTAGGATTGGTTTTAGTGACCCTCTCACCCCTACTAACCCTACAAGCTTGGGGCTAACCTCTAGGACCCACATTTTTCACTCTGAACTGATCAATGCTTAAGAATTCTTCCCATGATATACTAGACACTTCTTGCAAAGATTTTTCTACTAACAAATTTATCAAACGGTGATGGGAAATATAATTGTCCCTACCTTTTTATGTTTCAGATGCCATGATTGCAAGAAGGTTGTACAACACATTTGGCACGTTCATCCTTTTACCATGTCTCATATAGTTTAGAAGTTTAAAATGCACAAAATGGAGGCATGATTGGCGGCCCTTGTAGGTAATATATTTGATAATGTAGAAAGTAATTTTTTTCCATTTTTCTAGAAGAGAAGTTCTCCTTGTTCCTTTCTTATCTACAACAAGCGGAGGATCACTAGGCTTGGTGAATTCTGCCATAGTTGACCTAGCATCCCTAGAAGCAGGGTAGGGCTCTCCTTCAAGAGGAAACCCCATTACTTCAACAATTCTCTCCTTGGTGGCTATAAATTCTAACCCTTTTACTATTTCCTTACTATCAGAAAGTGTTTGTGCAAATTCCATAGCAATGTCCTCATTGAAACTATCCAGTTTTAGGAAGTAGTCCAACCATCGACAATTTTTGAATTAGACCAGAAAGAGTGCATCTTGCAGTATCACCTGATGAACTGTAGGTTCATTTCTGATCAGTTGGCCTCCCATTGCTTCTACTCACAATCTGGAAAACACCTCTGCAAAATTTTCTTTCTTGCAATCCTTCTTCTGAAAACCCAATTTCTTCTGCTTCTTTCAACTCTTCCCTAGTGCTAACGCCAATGTCATATGACTCTTCAATTTACCTTTTTGGTGACGTTATGACTATGAATAAGGTAGTAAAGAAAGCATAAATGAGGGGTATCATCAAAGAGAATGACGACAATTCAATGTCATATCATACATGCAAGTCGTCATTTCAACTATATCATTTCAAAGACATGAATGACACATGGACATGTGGGTTCACACTCCCCCCAACCTAAATTAGAGCATGTGTCTGCACAGGCTGGGATGTAATTATGATGTGACAGGGAAGAGTAAAAATATGTGCTATTTGAAATATCAACATTAATATACAGTAATTAAACAAATGCATTTAAGATAATTAAGATACAACAAGTTGTTACACGCATACCTAAAAATTTGGAGTTAGTTTGCAAAGAATGTGGAAGGAAGTATGGGTTGCTTTAAAAGTACAGTTGAGCTTATAAAATGAAGTGATGATGGAGTGAAGTGATGGTGGAGTTATGGAAGAGAGAGAAAGGATGGAGATGGATGGGTAGATGAATTTATTGATGGAGAAATTGATTCCCACAAAAGTGGAAATCTTTATTATGATTGCATGCATACTTTGACTAGTCAAAAGGATGGACACTAGGTCTGCTTCCTTCGGCTGCAAGAACTTTGAAGGTGTGGTGTTGAATAAATTGTTGCATGAATTCTTGTTTGGAAGCTGATTTATGGTATAACCTGAGACGGTGACTGTTGACTAGGAGCTTGAATCTGACAGGGTCAATGGTTGTGAGTTGAACAACTCCATTGGAGAAGACTTCTACAACTTCATATGGTCCCAACCACCTAGTCTGTAGTTTTCCTGCATTATCTTAATACCTGGAATCATAAAGGAGTGCCCAGTCACTTGATTGTAACTTCTTTTCCTTTATGTATTTGTTATGACATCTGACTCTTTGGTTTTGCACCATCTCAGCATGATGAAGAGCTGACTTTCTCATCTCATCTAAGGCATTTAGTTGCATGATCCTATCCTTCTTTACCTCAAATATTATCGGTCCCAAGGTCTAGTGTTGTTCTAAGAGTTTTATGCTCAAACTCTATATGCATCATGGTTGTTTTATCATACACTAATTCAAAATGAGTAAAACCATTGGTTGTTTTCTAGGTGGTTCTATAAGCCCAGACAACTTCTGGCAACCTATTTTCCCAATCATTCATGTGAATAGCCATTATTTTGGTCAAGATAGCCTCTATTGCCCTATTTGTCAACTCAAACTGGCCATTGGCTTTAGGGTGATAGGGTGTATATTTCCTATGCCTTACATTATATTCATTGACCAATGTTGTGACAAGAGTTGATGTAAATTGAGCCCTTGATCTGTAAATATCTCTCTAGGAACTCCATAGCATGTAAATATTTTTTTCATAGAGGAATTCTACAACTTTATTGTCTTTGGCATGTTTCATAGCCTTGATCTCAACCCACTTGGTCACATAGTCAGTCCAAACCAAGATGTAAGATTTGTCATTTGATGGTGAATCAATTGGACCTACAAAATCAAGTCCCCATTTATTGAATGGTGTGATGACTACGTGAGGGTATAGAGGCATCTCATCATATTTAGTTGGTCAGCGATGAGCCTAGTTTTTGGTCTAGTTTTGGGTGGAATCTATAGTCTATTTGCTCATAGATGTCATGGACTTTAATGCTTAAGTGTTGGTATTGGCTTAATGTTTCCCTCAAACCATTGACATTTGACATTATCCTATCTCTACAAGCTTTAATGATATTTGGCATAATATGTAGGTCATCTATATTGATTTTGCATGTGATTAATGAATGTTTCTTTGAGTGGTTATTGATGTGCAATTATTATGTGTACTAACCTTGTCCTACAAATTTAATACGCCAAGTTAAGGAAGACACCACTAGTTGGGCATACACCATAACGTCCAGCTGAGAAATCGCTCCAAGTCAAAAGCAGTTGGCAGCAAAGATTCTACATGCAACTGAACGTAACCACCTTATAATGGACCTTAATGATCAAGCATGCAAGGGCGTTACTGCTGTGTTGGATCTGCGCTTGAATTGCATGTCTAACCAAATTCCATGCATGTGTAACCGCCATCGCTTCACTTTCCCTTGTTTTCCCTAAATGGTGTCCTCCCAGACGTGGAGTTGACTGCCTTGTTTAGCTTTAGTATAAATAATGATTTGATGCTCCTTCTTTAGGAGGTTGCAAGATTTGACATTGTACTCTCATACTCCAGTTTCAGTAATACAGATACATTACTCTTTGTATGCATAATTTACAGTGAATAAAATAAAGTTATGAGTTTGAGCATCTAAGTTCTTGTTAGTTTAGAGGATACTTATCTAAGGGGTCCCACTTGGTGAGTAATTTGTCTTCTTAGTTTAGCATTAGCTTAGTATTACTTGATGTTTGATACTTAGTTAGAAATCTAGCATTGACTGTTCCTACAGCCACTAGAATTATATTCTGTGACTGTTCCTACAGCCAAAGCAAACAGAGTAGTCTCTTGTTTGTTGCACAGATTTTTATTCTTGCTCTGCATTTCAGCTTAAGCATATTTTTTGGTTGATCTTCAACATTTACTTTATTTCCTTTCAGCAATTTACTTTCAGTATTGTGTTTCTTAGCTGTAGAATGCAATGACTACTTGAGTCCCTAGTGCACATACAGTGTTGACCCATTTCAAGTTTGCGTCCCTGGGTTGACAAGTTAAATGCACCTTCATGATGATTGAATGGCTATTCAGGTTAGATGTCCTGTCTTTGAATCAAGGTTGTAAAGGTTTAGTTATGAGATCATTGTAGGAGGCCAACACTTTTGGCACCGTTGTCGAGGATGGTGTCAAGCTAGGAAGTATTTTGGAGTCATTGGTAGCTTTTGATGTAGTGTTTCTGAAAGTTGTTCTTTGCATATCCTCATTTAGGAAGTAATGACCCCCTAATTCTTTACCAATTCTTTGTGTGAGTTGACTGATAGTGAGTGATACTGCATGCATAGAGGAAGGAGAAGGGATGCTTATGGGAGATTCCTTCCTAACAATCCTCGTCCATTCTAGCTAGTTGAGTACTAGAACCTGCCAAAAGAAGAAGAAGATCCACACCCCTTTGTAGATGCATATCCTGATCTGACCAGCTCTGAATTCTCCTCGGAAGATCAAAATCAGCTTGAGAACCCCTTTGTCTTATAACCACATCAAGAAGGCATGGGTGATGCAAATAAGAATAGACAAAATCAACCAGCTTTTCCTTTCCCCATTTCTCATCAAAATGAAGTTGACAACATAAAGAACATTCCCGCCTCACCACTCCCCAAGTTTAATGGACTTGTGACAGAAGATACTAATACCTTCTTATTTGAGTTTGACATACTTTGTAGGAGTTATGATTATACTATTGATGCCCATAGGCTTAAGTTATTCCCAACCACTTTGAAAGAGGATGCATTAAGATGGTTCATGAGCCTAGGCAGAGATATTGTGGAAACTTGGGAAGACATGAAGAAAATTCCTTGAGAAGTATAAGGAATATTGTAGGGGTAGTGACATGAGAGGAGGAGACATTTTCAGGATGTAGCAAAAGGAAGATAAGAGCTTGGAAGATTACATTGCAAGGTTTTTGTTTTGCTTGCAAAAATCTCCACACCATGCACTTAATGAGGACTCACAAAAGTTTTTTTTCCTAAGAGGAATCAATGACAGCTGCACTGATGCTTTTGACCTCATGGCAAGAGGAGATATCTCCCAAGTTCCTTGGGAGGATATCAAGAGAATATGCCAAAATTATTCTAGGGCAGCTTCAAAGAAAGGGAGAGCTTTTCAATCTTCCATGGGTAAGTCAACTACCAGTGGAGTTTCAAGAATGGAGATCACTCATTTGATGGCAGACTTCCAACAAGAAATTATCAACAATCTAGCTACTTAGCTAGATACACTTCAGGCCAAAAAGAAGCAAGAGGAGGCAGAGATGATGTTGACAGAGTATTGTCCCCACTGCAGACAAAAGAAGAAGGGTTGCAAATGTAAGATGGTAGCTAACCTGGAAAGCAAGAAGATTCCACCTGAGTTCAAGCAAATTCAAATTGAAGAAGACTGAGTCTACTATGTTGCACAAAGGAAGCCTTGGGCTCCCAAACAAGGTATGCCACTAGACCCACTATCCTATATTGGGCCATATTTTAACTCTTATTCATCTGGTAACCAATGGAAGCCCTCATATCCACCCAGTTATGGAGGGTATCCACTACAACCTTGGAGTAACCCTCAAAACGCTTGGCCTAGCCATCAGAGTCCTCCACCTCAGTGGCAAGAAACTTAGGAGAATTGGCAACAATTTCAAGGACACTAGCAACCAGCTCTAGGAAATTGGTAGCAAACAAATCAATGGAGAGGAGCACAACAATGGCCTACTTAGAACACCAGCTACACGCAACCACCTTCTCAGCCCCAAAAACCTACTATAATGCCTCCACCTGCTAATCCAAGCTCAAATGCACCTAAACCAACTCAGCTACCAGCTCATCCCACACCCAATCTTAATAACAAACCACAACAATAGCCTACATATTCTACCGATTCAAATCAATTCCCTGCATATGCTATGAGTGTAAGTGACATCCATTTGCATTCAGGAACCAAGCTACCACCCCCTTCCAAGCCCATCATTATTGAGCTTCCTTTGGAAGAGGAGGAGGAGCCTCTAAATGACCCTATTCAGCTAAATGCACCTAAAAATATTGAACCAGTCCAAGCTAAGCAAACTGAGCAAGAACTGCCATTTCCTCAAAGACTGGAAGTTTCCAAGAAGAAAGAAGAAAAGGAGGATACCACTTTTGACATCTTGGATCAGCTAAAGCATATATGTGTTTAGATACCCCTATTTCAGGCCATAAAAGATGTTCCAATCTACGACAAAGCTATCAAGGAAGCTTGTCTTTAGAAGCCAGGAAGGAAGAAGAGAGGCCCAACTACAATTCATGTGGTGGGCCAGCTAGCTGATATCATGTTGGGGAAAGTGACTATTCCCAAGTATAATGAACCAGGTAGTCCTGTGGTAGCAGTTTCCATAAACAGGATTCAAGTGAAGAATGCTCTGGTTGATTTAGAGGAAGCAATCAATGTAATGACCAAAGACATCCTACAACAAATAAATATTACAAGTATGAGATCTACTCCTATTGTCCTGTAGCTTGTTGATAGCTCTATTGTTAAGCCTGATGGTGTAGTGGAGGATCTTGTGGTAGTTCTAGACTCCTGACAATATCCAACAAATTTTATGATTCTTTCTCCTAAGGCTACTCTAGGCGGGTATCCCATCATTCTTGGATGGCCTTGGCTGGCAACTTCAAATGCCTAAATTGGATGTCGGTTAGGTGACATGACCATTTCAGATGGAAGGAGCACTAAAATTTTTGTTCTTTATCCACCTGCTCAGTCATCTCATGATGAAGATCTTGTATGGCTACACGTTGGTGAAGAGGTCGATGAAGTCAATTCTGTGGTGCAGCTTATGATGCTAGGAAAAAACTCTTTCATGCAGCTCCAAGATGAGGATGAAGTGTTGACTAACATCATTAAGAACCATTATGAAGTGGGGGAAGCATCGTCTTCTACTTCAATCAGGACACTTCTGCCTATTCTTCCTGCAACCATTGTTCCTATAAACGTTGTTCTTATAGATGTTCTTCCTGCAGCCACTATTCCTGCAGACATTGTTCCTGCAAACAGACTTCCTGCAACAACAGGTACATTTCATACATTGTTGTCGTATGAACTAAAGGTACCATGTGTTAATGAAGTAGCCATGATAGAATTAACTACACAAGTATAGGTGTCAGAGGGAAAATATTTGAATGTTAATAGTAAATTGAATGAAGAGCAGCAACTGTTATTGGAAAATCTATTAAGGGCCCATTAGCATGCATTTGTGTGGGATTATCATGATATGAAGGGACTGGATCCTAAACTTTGTACCCATAGAATTTATATCAGAGATGATTGCACTCTAGTAAGACAACCACAAAGAAGGATAAACCCTGCACTAAGAGAAATTATGAAAGGAGAACTACATAAATTGCTAGATGCAAGATTTATCTACCCCATTTCAAATAGTCAGTGGGTGTCTCCATTAGTGATTGTTCCCAAGAAAGGAGGGAAGTGGCGAGTTTGTGTTGATTATAGGGAACTTAATGTTTCCACCAAGAAGGATCACTTTCCTTTACCCTTCATCAATCAAGTTTTGGACACACTTGCAGGAAAGCAATACTTCTCTTTTCTAGATGGATTTAGTGGCTACAACCAAATTCAAATTGTACTAGAAGATCAGGAGAAGACCACATTTTCCTATCCATAGGGGACCTATGCCTATTCGGTACTCCCATTTGGCTTGTGCAATGCACCTGCAACTTTCTAGAGGGTAGTCATTAGTATATTTTCAAACATTTCTCATGATTGCATGGAGATTTATATGGATGAATTCACCACTTATGGTGTTGATTTTGATCAAGCATTGGAAAATATCATGAGATTCCTACAGAGGTGTGAGGATCAAAACTTGTCCTTAAATAGTGAAAAATGCTTCATGATGATGCAAGAGGGTGTAGTTCTTGGCCACTACATCTCCCACAAGGGAATTCAAGTAGATCCTGCAAAAATTGAGGTAATCACAAATCTTCCTACACCTACAAAATAGAAGGATGTTAGGAGTTTCTTTGGTCATGCAGGATATTATAGGTGATTCATCAAGGATTTCATGAAGGTAGCAACACCATTGTATACCCTTTTCACTAAGGATGCTGAATTTTAGTGGACTGAAGCTTGTGACAAGGCATTTTCTGCCTTGAAGACAGCTTTGACTCATGCATCAGATTATGCCACAGGAGTAGTCATAGGACAGAAAGAGGGAGCTATTGAAAATGCTATTTACTTTGTCAGCAAAAATTTTCAAGGAGTTGAATTCAATTATACAGTGGCAAAGAAATAGATGTTGGCAGTAATCTATGCACTGAACAAATTCAGACATTACATAATGGGCTACCAAATCTTTGTGCACACTAATCATGTAGCCATTAGATATCTCATGAATAAACCCTTGATCATAGGTAGATTGGCAAGATGGTTATTGTTGATGCAGGAGTTCGATATAACCATTGTAGATAAGCTAGGGAAGGCTAATGTTGTTGCAAATTTTCTTTCAAGGCTAACTACATCAGAAGACAATCAACCCATAGATGATTTTTTTCTTGATGAGTATCTATTCTCTCTCAATGTACAAATACCCTGGTATGCTGACATATCCAATTACTTGGTCACAGGTAGAGTTCCTTCTCACTTCTCCCCAAAAGATAAAAGGGCATTCATTGAAAAAAAAATTCCTTTCTCTTGGATTGCTGGATATTTTTTTTATACTAGACCTAACCATGTCATGAGAAGATGTGTGAGAGAAGATGAGACATGACATTTTGCATGCATGTCATAATGAACCATGTGGAGAAAACTGTTGTCACCTAGAATTGCACCCTGTATAAAGTTTACAAAAAAATTGAGTATTCTAGAGCAACATGGGATCATTCCAAGGTTGTGGGTCACCTATCGCTGAAATGAACCTCCGGAGAAGGCCGGCTTCCTTTGGGTATCACCTAAACTATTGATTCTTTGAGGGGAAAGAGGGAAGAGATGCATAAATTAAAGAACTACACTAGGGTGATACACCGAAATAATAGGAACAATGAGATACTTGAGCTACACTTGAATACTAGTGACAGCCATGAGACTGCACAACAAGATCTTGTAGATCACGCATACAAACAGGTTTGACATGCACATGCCTTCAAGAAGGAAAGGCAGATTTTCATAAACTAGAAGATCATGTGCAAGATTAAGTAAACACAGTTTGCAACCTACATGATACTACTTCTACAAAGAAAGGCACGACATGAAACAAAAGCTATAAGGAAAGAGAAAATTTCACTAAGTAGCTCAATGAATCACTAAAGAATGCACAATACTTCACAAGAATCAGAAGCCAAAAGATAGACCATCAATGGTAACCGAGGCAGATTTTGTATATTATGTTCCAAGTTGAATTACAGAAGCCTGCTAGTCTGAGAGAGGACTGCAAAAGGGTCACGGACTTTAGAAGAGCATACATCCGAACTCTAGGCAAAAATGCCTTATATACAAAAGTAAGGTCAGCCCCTTGGGGCTTATAAAATATCTAGCTTCGAAAAACTATCCTAAGATCTTTTAGATGAAGTTAATGCCAAAGCCTGTGTGTCCCTGCTGTGTGTGTCGGTGTGAAAGATTGCCTTCAGGGGAAACCTTCTTGATCTTTCTGCAACCACCGCATTCACTCTGATTTTGGCATCATTTCTTGCTTGAAACAACTCGGTTGAATGCCTTGAATTCCTTGAGCTCACTCTGATTCGCGTGGCATTCATCTAGGGTTGACATTCTCTGTTCAGCCATGGCTCGCCTCAGCTCCCCCTAGTTGGTCGAGCATTTTCCATGTGGGCTTTGTAGCTGGTCAAAAGTGGATAAGTAGGAGGGCTTTGCAGCTGGTCAAATGGTCAAAAGTATTTTTGAAAAGAATCGCATCTCGGCGAGACACTAAAAGTGTCTTGCCGATGTGATTATATCATTTGGCAACAATTGGCGTAGTACGTGGCAGTCAATGAGAGTTCATATCGAGCTCTATCAGTCATACCAATACCACTGAGGCCATCGGCAAGACATAATTCTGTCGCTAGGATATCATGCGAAAACTCCACGCTTAGCGAAGGCATCAATTTCAGAGAGACCCACTACACTCGGCAAGACCTCCTGGCGATGACCTCATTCTCTTGGCGATGAACCTACTTTGCATCCTGTTGGGGAGACATCCCTAATTCGACATAACTTTATGCCGATGTCCTCGGTCTCAATGAAATCTTTCTGCTATTGGCGAGAATCCTTCTACTGGCCAGACCTCATGGCGAACTCCTTTTGTTGGCCCGAGCTCACTTCACTCCGCCGAGAGCCATCTTACTGTCGGGGAGACATCTGGCCTTTGGTAAGACATTATGCCAATGGTTGAATCTTTCGGCGATCCTGCTGTCAGTGAGACCCCTCATTAGTGGCTGAGACCCTATGCCACATTGATTTTGTCTTGGCGAACTCCCTCCTTTCTGTCAGCGAGACTCCCGCCGAAGGAAAACATATCAGGGCTCCTATCTTTCGGCGAGACACATTTGACTTCACCCAGACATTACGGCGATCCCTTCGTCTTTCACCAAAGCTATCAAATCTAGCTAAGGCTCTTCATCTTCGGCAGGGGTTGATTGATGTCACCCCGAACGCACTTTATTCTATCGAGCTCTTCCTTCCTTTTGACAAGACTCTGGTAAGTCGCCGAGACCTCATGGTGACAGCTTCAACTCTTGGTGAGGCCCCTCTATTGTCGGTGAGACATCCATGTGTCGGTGAGACTTCTTTATCGCCGAGACATCTTGGCAACTTGACCCTCGCTTTGGCGAACTGGGATCCTGTGAGGGTAACCTTCATTCACCGGTGGGACATCTCCACTTCGGCATGACTTTATGCCGATGTCCTCGGTCTCGGAAAAATCTAAAGAGAATGTCACGCTAAATTGTGCCTGGAGATGGATCCCGATCGCTGTGACATCAAATAAGTCTTGCCGATATGATCTTTCCACTGTCATCAAGACCACGTGAACGTCATGCCAAAATTTTCCTGTATGTAAAAACAAATTGTTATGACATCATAAATGTCTTGCCGATAGGCAACACAAACATTTCAAAAATGGATCGGGGGGATCCTGCCATTCTCACACCAATATGTTCCCTGGTTTGAAGCATTTAGACCTAATGGAACCCCTATCACATGATATTTTGCCTGATTGAGCATGAGGGTAAAAATTAGGTAGCATTTATGGTGACCTTTGCTGGATGTTTGCCTGCTAAACATGAAGACCAATAGCCTAGGCATATCCATTGGGCATGGAGTCATTGGGAAAATTCTGGAACAGACTTGGAAACTTATTGAAAGCAGGGAAAAACTGAAATAAAACTATTTACATGTGTTGAAACAACACTTAAGGAAAGTAAATTGCATCTAAACCTACCCTATACTAACCAGTGAGAAACTGATCAAACAAAACCATTCACAAGTTGGGTAAAATAACTGCCCCTTCTCAAAAATTTATGATGTTTTCCATGCTGGAGAACAACTAAAGAGAAATGAAGTATGCATGACACTCCAATGGATGGCTGTAAGATCTCTTGCAAAACATATTCAAGTTTACTAACCTTTCCATATAGAATGTAAACATTCCCACTCTAAGGTAGAAAGGTAACTTGAGTGCGCTCCTCCTGAGCAGTACCCTCATGCTTGGGCATAGGATTCATCCTTGGTGTTGTATTGGACTCCATCTGAGCTAGGTATCTGATTGGACAGCCTTTGGTAAGGGCAAAAATTGAGCCTCCTTTGATCTCTTGTTCATGAACTGCCATTTTACCACCTTGCTGGCTGGAAAGGTATAGCCCCTGTGACCGAATTGGTGAAAGAATAGAAACCTCTTTAGTATGTTCATGCTTTCCTAAATGAACACTTATTTTTTCAACGGAGAACAATGAGATGGCTTCCTCCATCACATCTTTAATCAATTCATCAACCTCAGGCTCCTTTATAGACCAGAAAGGAAGCTGTTCATAATTCTAATCATCACTGGAAGAGTTACATTCGGATTCAAGCTTGTTTTCCTCAATAAAGGGGAGAAACAATTCAAGCAATGATGTAGCCTCAAGCTCCTCTGCACAATAGAATGGAAGCTCCTCCAACTAGTTATGACTTTGCAAATTAGGCTCATTAGGCTCCTCCTAATGTTGTAACATTTGTTCAAGTTCATGAACTTGTTGTTCTAGTTCACCATGACTATCAACCACTTCTGAGTCTTCATCCAATGTTGAACAAAACTGTTCAATAATAACTATGCATGCTTCTTCAGAAAGCTCAGTATTAGCCTTCTCATTTATCGCATGCTTGAAAATATCACAACCCATACCTTGGAGAATGGTATCAAGTTCAATTTCATTATCCTTTTCCAAGTCTAATGCTTCATTTTCTTACTGATGAACATTGGTCAACAACTCATTGGCTGGTTTGATGCCTCCCTGCTATTCTGAAACTGCCATTTCGCAAGTGTCTTCCACTTGAGGAAGATCTTCAGTCAGTTTCAAGCTTTGAGAAGAAACAATCTGCTTGAAGCTTGGAACTGAAAACACGTGCTCCTCGAACTTAGCAATTTCATCGTAGCTGTCCATGCTAGATTCACCCTGTCTGAAACTTAGAATTTTGTACTTTGAGGCTCCCTCCTGTTGTCTCATCTGCACCTCCTCTTGTTTAGAAAAATTTAGCCTCATTTCTGCATCTTTTGCAGCCAGCTGCTGGGCAAGGCTCTCTTCAAATTGCCTCCTTTGGGCCTCCCATTCCTACTCCCTTATCTGAGCTTGGTAAACTTCTTGTTCTTGTTGCCAATCGGTCTCCTGCTCATGAAGGTAGGCCTGATAGGCCATCTCTTCTTGTTGTTGATCATACTCCTGTTGCCTCCTAAGCTCTTCCATCTGCCTTACAATGTCTGACAACATGTCCTTTGTGTTATTCATGTTTTTCTTTATATAATTAAACTCTTGGAGCTGATTTTGGACATCCAAATGTGGATTCAAAGACTGAGCAGGGGTGGGTGGGAGGTAAGCATGTTGAGCATGCTGATAGGCTATTGTTGCATGGCTATTTGGGATTAAATTAGTAGTATGACTGGCTTGATATGGCTGATAGGGTGATTGGTTGATAGGATTTTCATGAAATTGAAGTGGGTATACGGTAACTATGGAAATCTGTCATCTCTACTCACAAGTATGCTAAAATTAGAATATTCAGCTTATAATTGAAACATACCAGCACTGAACTTGTTGAAACCAGTAAATTTACTCAGAGTCGCCAGGTATGTAAAGAAAATGCCTCCAAAAGGCTGAAACCACTGCTGCACACACCAAACAGCAGCAATGAAGTGGAGATGTCCCACCGGGCATGCTAGAAACTGTTGTCACCTAGAATTGCACCCTGTGCAAAGTTTACAAAAAAAATTGAGCATTCTAGAGCAACATGGGATCATTCCAAGGCTGTGGGTCACCTATCACTGAAATGAACCTCTGGAGAAGGCCGGCTTCCTTTGGGTATCACCTAAACTATTGATTCTTTGAGGGGAAAGAGGGAAGAGATGCATAAATTAAAGAACTACACTAGGGTGATACACCGAAATGATAGGAACAGTGAGATACTTGAGCTACACTTGAATACTGGTGACAACCATGAGACTGCACAACAAGATCCTTTAGATCATGCATATAAACAGGTTTGACATGCACATGCCTTCAAGAAGGAAAGGCAGATTTTCACAAACTAGAAGATCATGTGCAAGATTAAGTAAACACAGTTTGCAACCTACATGATACTACTTCTGCAAAGAAAGGCACGACATGAAACAAAAGCTATAAGGAAAGAAAATTTCACTAAGTAGCTCAATGAATCACTAAAGAATGCACAATACTTCACAAGAATTAGAAGGAAAAAGATGGACCATCAATGTAACTAAGGCAGATTTTGTATATTATGTTCCAAGTTGAATTACAGAAGCCTGCTAGTCTAAGAGAGGACTACAAAAGGGTCACAGACTTCAGAAGAGCATACATCCAAACTCTAGGCAAAAATGCCTTATATACAAAAGGTCAGCCCCTTGGGGCTTACAAAATATCTAGCTTCGAAAAACTATCCTAAGATTTTTTAGATGAAGTTAATGTTGAAGCCTGCGTGTCCCTGCTATGTGTGTCGGTGTGAAAGATTGCCTTCAGGGGAAACCTTCTTGATCTTTCTGCAACCACCGCATTCACTCTGATTCTGGCATCGTGTCTTGCTCGAAACAACTTGGCTGAATGCCTTGAATGCCTTGAGCTTACTCTGATTCGTGTGGCATTCATCTAGGGTTGACATTCTCTATTCTGCCATGGCTCACCTCAGCTCCCCCTGGTTGGTCGAGTGTTTTCCACGCAGGCTTTGTAGCTGGTCAAAAGTCTTTTTGAAAAGAATCACATCTCGGTGAGACACTGAAAGTGTCTTGCCGATGCAATTATATCATTTGGAAACAATTAGCGTAGTACGTGACAGTTGATGAGAGTTCATATCGAGCTCTATTAGTCATATCGATACCACTGAGGCTGTCAGCAAGACACAATTTTGTTGCTGGGATATCATGGCGAAAACTCCATGCTTAGCGAAGGCATCAGTTTTGGAGAGACCCACTACACTCGGCGAGACCTCCTGGCGATGACCTCATTCTATCAACGATGAACCTACTTTGCATCCTGTCGGGGAGACATCCCTACTTCGACATAACTTTATGCTGATGTCCTCGGTCTCGGCGAAATCTTTCTACTGTTGGCGAGACTCCTTCTATCGACTAGACCTCATGGCGAACTCCTTTTGTCTGCCCGAGCTCACTTCACTTCACCGAGAGCCATCTTGCTGTCGGGGAGACATCTGGCCTTCGGTAAGACATTATGCCAATGGTTGAATCTTTCGACGATCCTGTTGTCAATGAGACCCCTCATTAGTCACCGAGACCCTACGTCGCATTGATTTTATCTTGGCGAACTCCCTCCTTTCTGTCGGCAAGACTCCCGCCAAAGGAAAACATATTGGGGCTCCTTCTATCTTTCGGCGAGACACATTTGACTTCGCCCAGACATTACGACGATCCCTTCATCTTTCGTCAAAGCTATCAAATCTAGCTGAGGCTCTTCATCTTCGGTAGGGGTTGATTGATGTCACCCCGAACGCACTTTATTCTATCGAGCTCTTCCTTCCTTTCGGCAAGACTTTGGTAAGTCACCGAGACCTCATGGCGATGACTTCAACTCTTGACGAGGCCCCTCTATTGTCAGTGAGACATCCATGTGTCGGTGAGACTTCTTTATCACTGAAACATCCTGGCAGCTTGACCCTCGCTTTGGCGAACTGGGATCCTGTCGGGGTAACCTTCATCCGTCGGTGGGACATCTCCACTTTGGCATGACTTTATGCCAATGTCCTCGGTCTCGATGAAATCTAAAGAAAATTTCATGCTAAATTGTGCTTGGAGATGGATCCCGATCGCTGTGACATCAAATAAGTCTTGCCGATATGATCTTTCCACTATCGTCAAGACCACGTGAACATCATGCCAAAAGTTGTCTGTATGTAAAAACAAATCGTTATGACATCAGAAATGTCTTGTCGATAGGCAACACAGACATTTCAAAAATGGATCAGGGGGACCCTGCCATTCTCACACCGATATGTTCCCTACTTTGAAGCATTCAGACCTAATGGAACCCCTGTCACATGATATTCTGCTTGATTGAGCTTGAGGGTAAAAATTAGGTAACATAAACTTTGCGGCCAAAAGGATAGCAATGAAGATTTTGAACACAGGGTATTACTGGCCAACACTCCACAAGGATGTAGGAAGGTATACCAGAAAATGTGATAGATGTCAAAGAATGGGTAGACCAACTAGATCTGATGAGATGCCATTGTGCCCCCATCTAGTAATTACTCCCTTTGACAAGTGGGGATTGGATTTTGTGGGACCAATTGACCCTCCATCAAATGGTAAGTCCTATATATTGGTATGCACTGATTATGTAACAAAATGGGTGGAAGTTAAGGCCATGAAGCATGCAAGAGATAACAAGGTTGCATAATTTCTTTATGAGGATATTTTCACAAGATATGGAGTTCCAAGAGAAATAGTGACTGATCATGGGCCACAATTCACATCAACTCTTGTTGCAACACTAGTGAATGAGTACAATATAAAGCACATAAAGTCTACTCCTTATCACCCCCAGGCTAATGGCCAAGTTGAGGTGACAAATAGAGAAATTGAAGCCATTTTTACTAAAACAATAGCTATCCATAAGAAAGATTGGGAAAATAGATTACCCAAAACTATTTGGGCCTATAGGACAACATGGAAAACAACTACAGGCTTCACCCCATTTGAGTTATTGTATGGAAAGATAGCTATGATGCCAATTGAATTTGAGCATAAAACTTTGTGAACTGCAATGGATTTAGGGATGGATATTACTGAAGCACAAAGAGAAAGAATCATGCAGCTAAATGCTTTGGATGAAATAAGGAGAGCAGCCCTGCAACATACAAAAGTAGTGCAGAATCAGAGAATCAAGTGGCATGAAAAATTTATCAAGGATAAGAAATTCAAACCAGGAGATTGAGCCTTGTTCTATGATTCAAGATACCAGGACAATGTAGGAAAATTGTAGAGAAGGTGGCTAGGACCATACGAAGTTGCTGAGGTGTTTCCCAATGGAGCCATTCAACTTACCACCATTGACCCTATCAATTTTAAATTACTTGTCAACAATCATCACCTTAGATTATATCATAAGCCAGCTTCTAAAGAAGAGTTCCTGTAGCAATTCACCCAACACTTAGAGCTTCCTGCAGCTGAAGGCGGTGGACCTAGTGTCCCTCGTTCAGCCTAATTGAGGTACATACTTTCCATAATAAAGACTTTCACTTACGTGGAAGTCCATTTCTTCATCATCCACCCATCCATCACCACCTTTCTCTCTCTTCCATCACTTCATTCCACCTCACCTCATTCCACCTCATCTTCATTTATTGCTCAATTCATTTCCCAACAAGGTGAGCGTTACTTTATTCATGATCTTTGCAGTAAATCTTCCACACATTCAGGTATGTGCACATTAATTGCTATATTTAATCATCTTTTTAAGTATGTCCATTTAATCATTGTACGTTAGTATAGGTATTCACATAAATGCCATCATTGCCTGTCAATCATCACTCTCGTCTCACATGTGTGGACACATGTCCAAATTTAGTTTGGGGGGAGGGGAATGAAAAAGATGAAAATATTTTATTGTCCATGTGTCAAATCATATTAGGTTGCATCAGAAATTTTAAAATAAGCCAATTTGAAATCCAAGCAAGAGAACGACTTGCATGTGCGAAGTCCTACAGCGTGAAGTCCTGCAACAACAACCAAAACTGGAGCAGGAGTTCCTACAAGAACAAGAGTCCCTACAAAAAAAGGAAGAAGAAACAACACCCTTACAGCCAGAGATAACTAGACAACCTGAGTCCATGTAAATAGTACCATATGAGGAGCAGCCATCAACAAAAAAAATTGGTAGGCATTCATAATCCTCCTAGTTTTACAGTAAATGCAGCAATTTTGAATCTATGGGAAGAGATACAAAGAAGGGAGGAAGAATAGAAAAAGGAAAAACGGAAGTTGAAGGAAGAAATTCAAAAAAAGGATGAAGAGATTAAGGAAAAATATGCAGAAATTGCTACCCTGAAGTAGAGGGTAGATGATATGGCAGCTTTAGCGCCAAAGATTATGGAATGTAGAGAACCCTCGAGGGTCTATGCTCTACTCCTGAAAGAGAAGTATCTCTCTTTTAAGATGTTGAGACTTGCCTCAGGTTTGAATCCTTCTATTGATACCCCTATGGAATTTTTCAATGCTTATCGGATTGCCTCCCCTGAAATGAAGAATTTGCTATGTGAATTTTATTTACATAATTATGTTGTCACAAATGACCAAGATTGGAACCCGTTGTTGTATGTTGGGGATGTTCAATTGAGAGCATTCATGTCTTGGGTACAAAATGAGATTAGTTGGGGACAAAAACATGGTGATTATTGTAGGAGTTAATGGTGACTCCTCAACACCCCCAAGATCAGTTGCGACCAAAACCACTTCCACAAGAGAGAGAATGGCAAGAAATCTTGCTTCACAATGCAAGATTGATTGATTGCTTGATTACAAATGTACATGAGATGCCTTGCTTATATGGGCAAGGTTGAGAGATAGGAATGAATATGATGTTGACAAATGTCATGATCTTATGACATGAGACAACCAACAACCTAATCACCTAGGAAATGATGCATCCTAGCTAGATAAGATAAGTTCTAGATAAGCCAACTAAGCCTTCTAGAAAGAATCTTTTACCTAAGTAAACTTAACCATGTGAATATGTCCCCTAATTACCTAGTGAATGAATTAGCTAGGTACAAGACAATTATTCACACCAACACCCCCCTTAAGTGCAACTTAGGGAGAAGATTATTATGCAAATTGTGCAAAGATTATGACTATGGGTCCCAGCTACTAGGCCATGTTAGGTACCCATTTACAATGCAAATGCAAACAATCTCTCACAAGCGGAGAAAAGGAGAAAACCCTGTGGGACAAAACTCCTCTCCAAAAGAGAGAAAACAAAACAAAACAAACATGATGTATGGAGGACTCAATGATACCCCCCATGCATCATGTATATACAATCAAATACCTCCCCATAAGAAGGAAGTAGAGAGATAAGATATCCCCCCCATGATGAAGAAGCTCCAATGCCAATGAAGAATGCCTGAAAACAAAAGATTACCCAATGTCTACAAGCAACACATATTCCCTTAGGAAGAAACAATATCATAAGCTGATGATGAAGCCACTCCATGTCCAACTGAAAGGAGGAAGCATGAATGCTCAACATGTATGCCTCTAAAAACTGATGAAGATCCTCCAAGCTTGAATGAGCCACAACAGAATCATGGTCAAACTGAACCAAGAAACATGACAAATCAAGTGATGGAGGAGACTCATGAATGTCAATCTCCAAAGACAAAGTAGATGGGATAACAGTTGTACTAAAACTGTCATCGAAGAGGAGAGAAATCCCCTCAAGTGTGTCCTCCAAATCTGCAATATGAGACTCCATGAACAAGTTAGAAATCCCTGTCAAATACTCATCCCACAAAGCAAGATCTGAAAAACTATGATCATCCTGCTGAATAGTTGCATCAATGGCTGAAGGAGTAGGAGGTGGAGGAGTAGGAAGCTCAACACTGGTCTCTAGAATACCAAAGTGTAGATGACCAAACTTCTCCTCACTAACATGGTTCACACTCAATGGAGTGTGTGATGCAGTCAAAGGAACATTATCATCTTCTGAAGCAAAATGTGAAAAGGAATATACACGAGATGAATGATCAACCATCCCGATAGCAACAATATCCCTAGTCTCCAAGTCCCTTATGTACACCCTATCTGGAGTGAACTCAACTGTTTTACCTTGACCCCCATGAGTAATTTGGTAAATAGAAAGGAGATTAGTGGACAAGGAAGGAACACAAAGTACATCATTAAAGCTCCCTTCCCCCATATCAATAGAACCCTTCCCACTTACCTTCATATATGTATTATTACCCATCAATATATGAGGTGAATTACAAGGCTCAAAAGAAGAGAACATATCCATAGAAGATGCCATATGATGAGATGCCCCTGAATCAAGAAGTCATCTATGAGATGCAAGACTTGTAGAGGCCAAGAGTGCTTGTCCTTTCATCTTGTGTAGCCCAGAAGTAGATCCTGTGTCCTGTGACTGAGATGATGATGATGGAGCTGCCAATTGAGATGTTGAAGAAGTACCAAACACTGATGAGGGCAGCTTAATGTTATTCTTTTGAAGAAGGTGTGTCAGTTCATCAATCTTCTTATTATAACATCTATGCTCATCATGTCCTAATCTTTTACAATATGCACATTTTGACTTCTTCTTTTTAGATGATTCCTCTTTAGAAGAGGATGTGGACTCATGAGTGCTATGTGAAGGAGAATATTTACCTTGCTCATTAGACTTGGGTGCCTTGTTCTGCTTCTTACCTTTGCCACTTGAATCTTTTGTCTCCTTTGCAACAAGAGCATGAGATATAGAAGACTTCAATGTGCCCATGTGTACCAACTTTTCTTTTTCCCTTGTGAGTTAAGCTACAAATTCATCAAGAGAAGGCATTTTGTATGCAGTGCCAAGAGCATCCATTGTAGCATAAAAAGTAGAAACAAACACTGAATAATCAGGACCAAGCTTAGCAAGAATAGAAAGAATCAACTGTTCATCCTCTTTAGTGACCCCACAATTAGATAACTGCAATCTAAGAGAATTGAGCTTAGAGAAAAAGTCTTGGACATTATCAAAATTTGAAGGATTAAGACCCATGAGTTCATTCTCCAACTTAAATTTCCTCATCTTATCTAGCTTACCAAAGAGACTCTCTAAAGTATTCCAAGCTTCATTAGGATGAGTGCATGATACTACATGATATCTAAGATTTGGAGAAATTGACAACTTCAAAGTACCAAGAGCTTCATCCCTTCTATCAAGCCATTTTCTTTTCTCTTTTGCTCCTGCAGGTTCTGGATCTTGACCAAATGTGATGCGTTGCAACTTTGATTTTAACAATAACAACTCCATTTGAGATTTCCACTCATGATAGTTATATGGAGTTAGAAGTACAAATTTTGTCAAATCCATGATACAATGAGATATTACAATAGAGGAACAACTATTTTCCCTCACAATACAAGATATTAACCCCTTTGTCCCAACAAGATTTGCACTTTTTTTTGCAAATTTACAACAAGGAATCCCAAACTATCAAATCAGCTACAAACTGAAAATATGAAAATCTGGAAACAAATCTGCAAAAAGTGTATGAGTAGATCTGAAGTACTCCTCAATACCTTCCAAATGCCGCAAATTTGGAGAAAATCGGAGATCGGAACACAAAGATATGAGCTCGAAAGCAGAAAACGATGATCAGGCTTCAACCTGGAAAAAGAGGCACAAAACTGCAAAATCTCTGCAAAATATCTGTACCACTGAAAAATTCAGATCTTCACCTTTCTGATGATATTTCATTTGAAAAAATTCGCCTCCATTAACCAAAGTTATGAAAAAATGAAAAAAATGCCTATAAAAAGGCACTTGGGGGGCAAAATCAAAACTTGACAGGTTAAATCGGAGCAAAATTCGGGCTCTTGGGGCCGAAAATGAGGTCATCCATATGACCGTGGGCAACAAATGCAAAACAAAATAAAATGCTTGTTGGCCCTAATACAATAAGATAGTCGGCATTGAACAAGATTTATATATAAACCTGTAATTAAAAGAAGTTAACCGACCATAACTTAAAGCCTTCATACCCGCTGTGACAGGCCAATGCAAGTTGACGTCGATTGTGCAATCCTCTACGCTGATGACGTGGCCGAATGAAATCAAACCTGCCGATGGAAAAAATAAAGTGCTTTGAAGCTTGACCGTCGATAAGACTCTGTGGATAGCAGTGTACTCGGTAGCAACAATGAAGAGACTGCCCCACACCCTCACTGCTGGCGGAGCTGACAAGAAGGGAAGGATCTGATAGACGGCAGAGATCTCACCACCGATGCTAATTAGACTCGTACCCTACGCAAAATATTTTGTACGCCGGACAGAGGATGACCAATACTCGCTGCTGGAGCAATAAATAAATGCTTTGACCACCGAAAATGCCACGGAATCAATACCATGGAACTGGGATGATGTGACGGCGCCGATGACTTGTACCAGCAGATCTACAAAGGACAAATAATATGTCAAAAAATAGAATATGCTATAGACTTTGTAGAAGCCGACGCAGGGCGTGATGTCAGACGATGCCAGCGACCACCCAAAATTTTGACTTACAATTTTAATTAAACCCCCAAATTTGTAAAAATATATATGCCCAAAATTTTTTACAAAGATTTTTCTCGAAAATACAAAATTTTTTCCCCAAAAATTTAATAATAATACTGTAGAAAATATTTTCAAAAAATATTTTTTTGCGAAAAATGGAAAATCATACCGCTTGGGAGGCTGTCCCAGCAAAAAATTTTTGCCTCAAAAACAACTTTACCCAATATAGGCGAATTTACAGTCAAAATTCATCTGTGGAGCCTTCTGATCTCAACCACGAGGTCCTTGAAACCCCAATCTGCACCCAACAAAAATCTTCAATCCAAAATATCACCCTCAGATCTGGGAAGTAATTTGCAACACTTGGAGAGCTCTGATACCATGTAGGAGTTAATGGTGACTCCTCAACACCCCCAAGATTAGTTGCGACCAAAACCACTTCCACAAGAGAGAGAATGGCAAGAAAGCTTGCTTCACAATGCAAGATTGATTGATTGCTTGATTACAAATGTACATGAGATACCTTGCTTATATGGGCAAGGTTGAGAGATTGGAATGAATATGGTGTTGACAAATGTCATGATCTTATGACATGAGACAACCAACAACTTAATCACCTAGGAAATGATGCATCCTAGCTAGATAAGATAAGTTCTAGATAAGCCAACTAAGCCTTCTAGAAAGAATCTTTTACCTAAGTAAACTTAACCATGTGAATATGTCCCCTAATTACCTAGTGAATGAATTAGCTAGGTACAAGACAATTATTCACACCAACAATTATAAACAATTGGAGTCTGATATCCCTCTGCCTATTAGAGCTGAATCAAGCAACCCAAGGGATATTTACAGAGAATGGCATAGAATGTTGCTTAGACCAAGTTATGGCAATAGGATTATGCCTTGGATTGAGGTAGTTTACACTGATTATGAGGTAAAAACAACAGTAAAGGAGGAAATTGTGAGGAGATGTTTATCCCAGAGATGGAATAGTTTGATTAATGAGCTAAAATAGGTTGAGCCTCATTCCATCCATAATTATGTTGCAACATTAAAAAGAATTGAGAGACATATTCAGATTGGGAGAACTTAGGGATGGCATTGGCTTCTCCTAACTTTTCAGTCACCCATGCTCATGTGGCCCGTTCCAAATTTCAGATTCTACCAGTGTGATATTGCTGCAGAAAGGCAGAGATGGGACAAGTTTGAAAGATTGGGATGATTCTATTAGGATCTTGACTCACGTACTATAGCCACTGATGTTGGACAACTCTCAGTTGCAAATTTCAAAGCTTTGACTAGGCAGAAGAACAACTCTTCCCTTGTTGGAGGACCAGCAAGACGTTAGGTTGGGGGGAGTGATGAGCCTAGTTTTTGGTCTAGTTTTGGGTGGAATCTATAGTCTATTTTCTCATAGATGTCATGGAATTTAATGCTTAAGTGTTGGTATTGGCTTAATGTTTCCCTCAAACCATTGACATTTGACATTATCCTATCTCTACAAGCTTTAATGATATTTGGCATAATATGTGGATCATCTATATTGATTTTGCATGTGATTGAATGAATGTTTCTTTGAGTGGTTATTGATGTGCAGTTATTATGCGTACTAACCTTGGCCTGCAACTTTAATACGCCAAGTTAAGGAAGACACCTCTAGTTGGGCATGCAACATAACATCCAGCTAAAAAATCTCTCCAAGTCAAAGGCAGTCGGCAATAAAGATTCTCCATGCAATTGAATGTAACCGCCTTGTAATGGACCTTAATGATCGAGCATGCATGGGAATTACTGATGTGCTATATCTATGCTTGACTTGCATGTTTGACCAGATTCCATGCATGCATAACTGCCATCGCTCCACTTTCCCCTGTTTTCCCTAAATGGTGTCCTCCTAGTCATGGAGTTGACTGCCTTGTTTAGCTGTAGTATAAATAATTATTTGATGCTCCTTCTTTAGGAGGTTGTACAATTTGACATTGTACTCTCATTCTCTAGTTTCAGTAATACAAATACATTACTCTCTGTATGCATGGTTTACAGTGAATAAAATAGAGTTTTGAGTTTGAGCATCTGAGTTCTTGTTAGTTTAGAGGATACTTATCCAAGGGGGCCCACTTGGTGAGTAATCTATCTTCCTAGTTTAGCATTAGCTTAGTATTACTTGTTGTATGATACTTAGTTAGAAATTTGACATTGACTATTCCCGCAGCCACTAGAATTCTATTATGTGACTCTTCCTATAGCCAAAGCAGACAGAGTAGTCTCCTATTTGTCGTACATATTTTCATTCTTGCTCTTCATTTCAGCATAAGCATAGTTGTTGGTTGATGTTCAACATTTACTTTATTTTCTTTCAACAATTTACTTTCAGTATTGTGTTTCTTAGTTGTAGAATGCAATGACTACTTGAGCCCCTAGTGCACATATAGTGCTGACCCATTCCAAGTTCATGTCCTTGGGTTGACAAGTTAAATGCACCTTCATGATGATTGAATGGCTATTCAGGTTAGATGTCTAGTCTTTGAATCAAGGTTGTAAAGGCTCGGTTATGAGATCATTATAGGAGGCCAACAACCGGACCATCCTTTGACATCTATCACACTTCCTAGTGTACTTGTTTGCATCCTTATGAAGTGTGGGCCAGTAATACCCTATATTAAGAATCTTCATGGTTGTTCTCTTAGCTGTAAAGTGCCCTCCATAGGGTTCATTATGACATGCATATAGTATATCATAGGTTTCATCCTCTCTTACACACCTCCTCATCACATGACCTAGTACATTGTAGAATAAACATCCTATAATCCATGAGAATGGAAAATTTTCTCAATAAGAACCCTTCTCTCTTTTGGAGAGAAATGAGGGGGAACTCTCCCTGTAACTAGATCATTGGCTATATCTGCATACCAAGGTGTGTGCACACTGATGAAAAACAAATTTTCATCCAAGAAGGAGTCATCAATGACTTGAGTGTCCTCTGATGTATTCAATTTGGAGAGAAAGTCTGCCACAACATCTGCCTTTCCCAATTTCCTATAATGGTGATATAAAATTCCTATATAAACAACAACCACCTTGATAGTCTTCCTAAAATCAATGGCTTGTTCATAAGGTATATTACGGCTGCATGGTCTGTATGGACAAAGATTTGATATCTAGTTATATAATGCCTGAACTTTTTAAGAGCATAGATGGCTGCCAACATCTCCTTCTCTGTCACTATGTAGTTAAACTCAGCTCCTTGTAGGTTCTTGCTAACAAAGTAGATTGCATTTTCAATTGCTCCCTCTTTTTTCCCCAAGATAGCCCCTATGGCATAATCAGATGCATCTGTGTGAATATGAAAAGGAAGTTCCCAATTAGGGCCTTTGAGCACAGGAGCATGGGTTAAGGTTGTCTTTAAATCGGAGAATGCTTTATCACAATCTTTTGTCCACTAGAACTCAACATATTTAGTTAGAAGATTATAAAGTGGTGTTGCCATCTTACTGAAATATTTTATGAAGCGCCTATAGTATCCTACATGTCCCAGGAAACTTCTAACATCTTTTTTCTTGGCAGGAATAGGAAGATTGGTAATCACCTCAATCTTGGATGGGTCCACTTGAATTCCTTTCTGAGAGATATAATGGCCAATGACTACTCCCTCTTGCATCATCATAAAGAATTTCTCACTATTCAAGGAAAAATTATGGTCCTCACATCTATGCAAAACTTTCCTCGGGTTTTCTAATGCTTCTGCAAAATCAGCACCATAAGTAGTAAAATCATCCATGTAGATCTCCATACAATCTGTAGACACATAAAAATGGCCTCGCCTTGCAAACCATATTTCCTACGACGACCATGCTTCTCCCCCACATAATTCAATTATTTAATCAGGTCCTAATGTCATAATTATTCCTCCATGATTATTTAAATAAATAAATTGCATTTATTTATTTAGATATGTCACTAATTAGTCCTTATGCCTTCTAATAATTCTCCATTTTACCAATTTTCTTTCCATTAAATAAACTTATTTATTTAGCCCACTTTCCATCCCACCAAAATAAATAATTAAAATAATTATAAATATCAAGTCTTTTGTCTCATTCCCATTTATGAATTAAATCATTATTTAATTCATAAGTCAACATTCTCCACAAATTAAATAATTTCTATTATGCCAACTACCTATTTTTCTCCACCATTGATTTGATTATCTCCAATTAAATCTCAACCCTTCATTTCAAGGCTTGCCCTAACTTTGACCTAATGTTGCCCTAACCCTAATCATCCTTATCACATTGAATCCTAGCCGTTGATCTTAGGGCTTCACCAACTTTTAATCATGTCCGTCCATTCACCATTTGGAATTCTTTAAAAGGCCCTCTCTCAAGTCATTTTAGGACACACACAAGTTATTTTCAGTATGCTTGAGAGCTTTTGAGCACTTGAGCAATCACATTACTTCAATATTTTGCTTGGCTTTGTCATAGGTTATAGTTGCACTTCAAATTTGAGGGCAATTATATCATTTTCAGTAAGATGGAGAAGACCAATGGAGGTGAATCAATGGAGGCTTGAAGACTAGGTGAATTTGTTTCATACTCTCATGTTTCTTGCTTTCATTGTTCTCCATTGTTATTAGGGATTTAATGGTTTTATGCTATTTGCAATCTAACTTGGAAATTTCTCTAATTACACAATCATGTGAGATATTTGAAAATATACTAATAACTACTCTTTGAAAGGTTGCAGGCACATTACATAAACCAAATGGAAGTACTAAATAGGCATAAGTCCCCCAAGGATAGGTAAAAGTTGTCTTCTCTTGATCCTCAAGTGCAATCTACATCTGATTATAACCACTGAATCCATCTAGGAAGGAAAAATACTACTTACCTGCAAGTGAATCCATTACTTGGTCTATAAAAGGAAGGGGAAAATGATCCATTTTAGTGGTAGAGTTTAGCTCTCTATAGTCAACAAAAACTCTCTATTTACCTCCCTTTTTAGGAACAATTACCAATGGGGACACCCATTGGTTGTCTGAGATAGGGTAGATAAATTATGCATCCAATAACTTCTGCAGTTCCCCTTTTACAATCTCCCTCAATGGAGGGTTGATTCTCCTTTGTGGTTTCCTTATTGGTGTGCAATAATCTCTAATGTAGATCCTATGAGTATAGAGCTTGGGATCTAATCCTTTCATGTCGTTATAATCCCATGCAAATGCATTTTGATGTATCTTCAACAGGTTTGTCAGGGACAACTGCTGCTCTTGACTCGGCTTGTTGTTAATGTTCAAATGTTTCCCTTCTGAAACTTGTACTTGTGTAGTCAAATCAATCATGGTTGTTTCATTGATGCTTGGAATATTTAGTTCATGTGGTAACAATGTATGAATTATATCTATTGTTGTAGGAAGTTCAGGTGCAGGAGGAGCGGGCAGAAGTGTCTGCAATGGACCTATAGAACCAGATTCATGAGTGGATAATTCTTCATGCACCTCACAATGGTTCTGAATTATATGGGATAATACTTCATCTTCGTCCTGGAGTTGCATGAAAGGAATTTTTCCTATCATCATGAGTTGTGCCATTGAATTGACTTCCTTGGCCTCTTCTCCAACATGTGGCCATATGGGGTTGTGCATATCATGGGATGGTTGAGCAGGAGGATAGAGAACAAGATTTTTAGTGCTTCTCCCATTAGAAATAGTCATGTCCCCTGAGTGGTATCCAATGTAAGCATCTGTTATAGCTAACCACAACCTACCTAGAATAATGGGGTACCCTCCCAATGTGGCTTTAGGGGAAAGGATCATGAAATCTTTTGGGTACTCCAGAGAGTTAGGAGTTACAACAAGGTCTTATACTATACCATCTGGTTTGATAGTGGAACTATCAACAAGCTACAGGATAGTAGGAGTAGGTCTCATATTTGCAACATTCAGTTGTTGTAGGATATCCTTAGTCGTCACATTGATTGCTGCTCCCAAGTCTATTAGAGCATTCTTTACTTGGATTCCATTTATAATGACTCCTACCACAAGACTACCTGGGTCATTGTATTTAGGAACAATAACTTTCCCAAGCATGATATCTGCCAGTTGTCCCATCACATGAACAGTAATGGGGTCTTTCTTTTTCCTCCCTGGCTTTTTGAGATATGCTTCCTTGATTGCCTTGCTATATGGAGACATCTTTTATGGTTTGGAACAAAGGTATTTTAACACATGTGTTTCAACTAATCCAAAATATCAAAGGTTATTTCTTTCTTCTCTTCCATTTGTTTAACAACTTCTAACCTTTGAGGAAATGGTGGGTCTTGATCATACTGCTGAACTAGTTCAGGATTCTTAGGCACACTTGATTGAGTAGGGATATTAGATAGATTCTGTTGCTTCTCTTCTTCCATAGGAAGTTTTGTTATGATACGAGTGGAAGGAGATGACAAAGTAGTTCCTAAACACAGATGAATATCACTCACACTCACAACATATGCAAGAAATTGATTAGGATCTATAGAGTAGACCGACTGTTGTTGTGGTTTGTTATTTGGGTTAGGTGTGGGTTGAGTTGGTAACTAAGTAGGTCTAGGTGTGCTAGAATTTGATCTAGTAAGCAAGGAATTATGGTAGGCTATTGAGGTTGTGGAGGTGGTTGCATGTAACCATTTTCCTAGTTTGGCCATTGTTGTCCTCCCCTCCATTGAGATGTTTGTTTCTAGTTTCTTGGAGGTTGTTGCCACTGGGGTGGAGAGTTTTGGTAATTGGGCCAGGTATTTGGAGGGTTGTTCGAAGGATGAGGTGGATAGCCTCCAAAGTTGGATGGGTATGGGGGTTGCCATTGATTTCCAGATGCATAGGAATTGAAATAAGGTCCACTAAAAGACAATGGATCTAGTGGCATACCTTGTCTTGGAGCCCATGGTCTTCTTTGTTCAATGTAGAAAACCCGACCATCATCAACCTGAACTGGCTTGAATTCTGGTGGAATATGCTTGCTATCAATGTTGGCTACCATTTTACATCTGTAGTCCTTTTGTCTGCAATGAGGACAATATTCTGCCAACATTGCCTCTTCCTCCTCTTGTTTCTTCTTTGCTTGAAGATTTTCTAACTGAGTAGCAATATTGTTTGTGATATCTTGCTTGAAATCTGCCAGCAAATGAGTAATTTCCATCCTTTAAACTCCATTAGTGTAGGATTTACCCATAGAGGATTGGTAACCTCTTCCTTTCTTTAGAGTTGCCCTGAAGTAGTTCTAACATATCTTCTTAGTATCATCCCAAGTAACTTGGGTGATATCTCCTCCTCCTATAAGGTCCAGAGCATCAATGCAAGTTTCATTGATCCCCTTGAGGAAGAGAAAATTTTGAGACTCTTCATTGAGTGCATGATGTGGGTATTTCTGTAGGGAAAATAGGAACCTTGAAATATAGTCCTCCAAGCTTTCATCTTCCTTTTCTTGCATCCTAAAGATGTCATCTTTCATGTCACTACCCCTACAATATTCTTTATACTTCTCAAGAAACTTTGTTTTCATATCATCCCAAGTCTCTACAGTATTCCTACCTAATCTCATAAACCATCTTAATACAACTTCTTTCAAGGTGGTAGGAAATAGTTAAAGCCTATGAGCATCAGTAGTATAATCATAGCTTCTGTAGAGGATATCAAACTCAAACAAGAAAGTGTCAGGGTCTTTTGTTACTAGCCCATAGAACTTAGGAAGAACTGAAGTAGGGATGTTCTTGAGGTTATCAACTTCATTCTGGTGGGTGATAGGAAATGGAAAAGATGGTTGGTTAGGTCTATTTGAATTTTGACCAGCCATATTTGCTTGATGGAGTGCCAAAGAAAATGGACCCTCAATCAGGTTTTGGGAAGCTTTCTCTTTAGATGAAGTTTTAGAAGTGGTCAAATTGGGAAATGCATCAGCAAAAGGATTTTCCTCCTCTTCTTCTTCACCTCTTGGAAAATTTTGAAACTCAACTAGCTGGTTATTAGGATTAGGATCATTAGGAAGGAATATCCCATGAGCATCTCTTCTCATGCCTCTATGCATGCAGTATCAACTTAGTATCAACCAACTCACACAAAGAATCTGTGAAAGAATAGCAGATCATTACTTTTCTCAAATTATGGGTATTCTAGGAATAGACTTCAAAGATACTAAAACAAGAAAGAAATTTAAAATGACTCCAAGGAACCTCCTAGTTTGACACCATCCTTGGCAACGACGCCAAAAATGTTGGCCTCTTCTAATGGTTCAATAAATAAGCCCTTAAAGCTGTAACTTAAAGATTAGATATTCGCACTAAGTATTTATCTTGCTCATCATGAAGGTTCATTTCATTGTCAACCCAGGGACGTGAACTTGAAATGGGCTAGCATTGTATGTGTACTAGGACTCAACAGTAGTCATCATTATCCTACAACTAAAAAGGAAATAGTACTGAAAATAAAATGATGGAAAGAAATTAACATAAGTGCTGAGCAAGAATTATTAACTAAACCAAGCATCAACAATTGAACTGGAATGGATGACATAAATAGAAATCTCAACAAACAAACAAGAAGTTACTATGTCTGCCTTGGCTATAGGAATAGTCACATAATAGAATTCCAATGGCTACAAGAACAGACACTACTGAGACCAAAACTAATTACTGAAGAGAAAAATAACTTATTAAACTAAATGGATGGAATTCTCACCAAGTGGGACCCCTTGAATGAGTCTTCCCTAAGCTAACTCAGATGCAGAAAATTAGAATATCATTTTATTCATTGGAACATGATTACATCATATCAACAATATAACTATATTACTTGAAACTGAAAATGCAAGTATAATCTCATAACATCCAACCTTGTGAAAAGGGGCATATGACCATTATTTATAGAGGGAAAAAATTCTAATTAAGCCTAACTAACTAGGCAGTCGACTCCAAAAAATAGGACGCCATTTATTGAAAGCATAGAAAAGAGAGGGAGGAAGTTATGCATGCGGCAGATTTAGTCAAAGCAGACATGCCTCAACAAGGATCTAGCACAACAACACTTCCTAGAATTTCTCAACCAACAAATATGATCATTTAAAAGGTAGTTACAAATTCCACATGAGCTAGGAATTTCCCTCCATTGACCTCTTTAATGACCATCTTTTTTACTTCCTTAGCAACCGACCAACTGATTTGAACTTCTTCCATTTTTCAAGCTTCATTTATATCTGCATCTTAATGTGAACCTGCATAAGGACATTAGCACACACAAAACAATTGCATATCCATAATTACCTTAAAGTAACATTCATTCAACCACATGTAAATTAATATAGACAATTCACATAGCAGGTTAATATCATCAAAAGTCACAAGGATAAGTTCATGCCCAAGGTTCATAAATTTAGGGAAATAACATGGAGAGTGTCAATAACTAGGTGCTAAAGTCCATAGTAACAACAGTAAATATATGATTAACCCTATCAAAATTGAGCCATTATTTGGACTCATCAATGCTCCTAATAATACGCATGCTAAGAAAGCTTTTGAGAAACATGAATTTAACAATAATAATTTACTCATGAGGCATATGTAGCTAAGCAAGACCTCTTCTTTATGAGACAATTGCTTATTAATGCACTTACATGTGCTAAACCTCCTTAATAATTTACTATTATTTTGCATAAGGTGTTAGTGGGTGCCCCTTATGGCACACGTATTATTTATAGCATTGGCACTCTTATGGATTACACCAATCATGTATCCTCTCCCCCATTCACACACCTTTGATCCTCCCATTATGTAGTTACCACTTCCATGGACTCTATCAACCATATTAGCTTTCCTAATGCTCCACGTCCCTCTCATCCTTTCATATCTACTCATACCCCTTGCATATATTTTTCTCAAGTCATGTCTCCTCATCGCATGACCACTCTACCTTATAGTGTCATTTCTTCTAGTGCTATATCTTTCTCTCTTCCCACTTGAATGTAGTAAATTTAGAATAAGTTAAATTAAAAAATTATAAATAAGATTCTTATTCTAAACACACACAAACCTCAGATCAAGCTTGATATGGATTTTCTCATGCTTCAACAAAGGATTGTGGATGCTCAATTGTTCTGAAAGCTTTTTAGTAGCATGATGACAACATGATTCAGAATCAAATGGATAAGAGATTATTCAAAGTGCTCCATGAATTCCTAAAAGGATGGCGGATTTGTAGATTTGTAGGTAAAAACATCAATGATCAAGATTTATTTAATCAATTTGGAGGATTAAAGATTTAATTTTTTTAGTTAACTAATTTGTATTGACTAGTTAACTCAATTAATTAATTAATCAACTAACCTAGTTGACTAGTTAACTAGCATAATTGATCAATCAACTAACTTGATCATTTAGTTGACTAATTTGGTTGAGAGTTAACTTGATCAACTAATTACTTGACAAATTTGATCAACAAGTAAATCGTGAAACTAACTAAATGGAGTGAAACATGATATTGAATCTTTAGTTAAGTGACGTAAATTGATGAGTAAATTATGAGTGAGGATAATTAGGATATTTATTCATTTTAATTGAATATATGTGCATGGATTAATTAGGAGATAATTAATTAATTAATAATGATTGATAAAGGGGTAATGTAATGTAATTAATTAATTAACAAGATAAATCAGCATGAAGTTGATAAATCAATAGTGTGGAAAAATGATTAGTTGATAGGATGACAATAGGATGACTAGACTAGGAGGACTATGACATTATTAGTCTTTTAAAACAATGAAGTTAGTTGAGAGGATGACAATTGATTTAAGTGGCAAGATGGTGAAATCTAAGTTTCCACAATCGCTCCTCTTTGAAAGGGAATTAATTGCATCTTAAATAAGCAATGAATTTTTAAAGAAAGTAGAAGTGAAAGAATGATGTAGGTGGATGCCCTAAGTGGAATTATGGTTAAAGAGATGCCCCCTTGAGATTACATGTGGGGATGAAAGAGATGAATGAACACTCCAAATGAAATGAAAGAGCTTGGGATAAAATTGATGTTAAAATCAAAGAATGAGAAAAAATGAATGTTAGTTTTGAATATTTAGTAAAGAAGAAGTGAAGGTGAGTGTGGATGATGTGATGATGAATGTTGTAAATCTTGCACTAAATTTCAAACATTTGAGCAACTTGATTTATTATAGCACATGAAAAAATGTACCGTGATATGGAAGACCATGTGATGACATAGTTATTATATGTTGTACAAGAAAAGCATCCAAGTAGGAAAATAACAAGATGATCCAATGAATATTTAGTTAAAAAGAAGTGAAGGTGAGTGTGGATGATGTGATGATGAATGTTGCAAATATTGCACTAAATTTCAAACATTTGAGCAACCTTATTTATTATTGCACATGACAAGATGCATCATGATATGGAAGAACATGTGGTGACATAATTATTATATGTTGTACAGGAAAATAATCCAAGTAGGAAAATAACAAGATACACCATGATATGGAAGACCATGATGTTGTTACCATGAAATGCCCCAAGGGTCGACACAAATACAAAGAAAAACAAGAAGACAAAAGTAAGCAAGAAAATAACAATCTAAAGAACAAACAATATTTTTTCCCTTGTCAAGCTACAAACTAAAGGTAAATTGGTGATGATGATATCGTTGTTGATTAGATTTCAATTAGCTTTATGAAAACACAAGGAAAAACCTATTTTAGCAACAAGGGTGAGGTTGTTGGATGGATGAAGTGATTTAGGTAAACCACAATGGAAATGATGGATGGGAGTCATGATGGAAAAGGGGAAAGGATTTAGGATGTGATCTTCAAGGACTATGTTGCATAGGAATGATATGTCTCTCTTTGTATCTTTCATTCATGATGTTATGCTAAAATTCTTGCTAACGATGGTCAAACTTCATCTATTAATTGTGAATATTCTAGTGTTTTGATATGAATGATTAGACATATCAAGAGGTGTCCCAAAATATGTTTCAATATCTTGTACACTTCCTTATCAAGGTCACAAGAAATGAGGTAGGATGGATGAGAATGGTAGCACGGATATGCAAATGTTATAAGTATGTAGATATGATGGATGGGAATGGTATAATAGTGGTGATGCGGGGCTAGAGACTATGAAGGATGGATATTACAAGTGAATGAGACAATTTACTACCAAGTGTGAAGTACACATAGACCCTTGATTTATACGATATGCTAGAAACTAGTTTTCATCTTGACACAATGTCCAAGGTGCCATAAGAATGGTTTTTAGTTGTGGAAAAAAAACTCTTTTACTTTTTTATGTTATTTTTTTAGATTGATTGGATTTGGCTACTTTTCTAATCTCTAGATTGGGACTTTTAGATTTTTTATTCAAGCATCTATTTCCATTATAAGCTAATAGTATCACATTATAAATAACTACATCACATTGGCCTTGCTATAAGTATCATGCTCATCAAATGTCATTGCAAACTTTATTGATCTCTAAGTTGGGTTCTCCCAAATCTCAACATGTTAACATGGTATCATCATATCCCCTATGATAGAGGGTGTTACCAAGGAAAAAAAGGAGTGGGAGGCATGTTATATGAAGAATTGTGATGATTATGTAAGAGATTGGATGAAATAGATGTGGTTATGAAGGAATATTGGATGAAAATTTTGGTGGTATAAAAGTTAAGATGGAAGGGTAGGATTATAAAGGCATGAATATAAGTCATGAGACCATGGGGGGTTAGACTAGAAATTTCATACATTAGGCTAAATTCTAAGAGAGAATTTGTTTTGGATTGGATGGTGGATTTTGAACTTTTTGATGTTTGATCATGGGATTGTGAAATTTTGACTTTGGATGCTAGATTCTAGTATGTAGAATTCAATATTTTTGGAGATGAGTGAACTTTTTAAGTTTCACATTTTGGAATTTAGGAATCTAGATGGATGTGTTTTTGTTTTTCAAATTTTTTTCTTGGAAATCTAGATTGCTTAGATTAGGTATTACTAGGATATTTGGATTAGGGATCCAAATGGATTTTGCATTCATGGACTTTTGCTGCTTATATTTAGCATGTATATTTTTAGATTTTGGCATTTAGATGGGCTCTGGATTTTGGATTTCCTAATATTTGGATCACTATACTTTGGAACCCACATGGTTTTTCGGGACTTGGATTTATGCATGGTTTAGATTTTAGACTTTGGGATGGATTTCCTAAGATATGTGGATGCATTGAGATTAATGTTGAAACCTTGTTTATGATATTCTAAGGAATGTGATTTTGAAACCCCATGAATGTGATGATAGCTTCATTATTTTGGAATAGGTTGATTTGTGTGTGATTATGTTGGGTCAAAGAAAGGGGTTTGGGTGATGGAAGGTTAAGTTTTATGGTGGGGATAATAGGATTGATGAAGGGTTTGGTGGAAAAAATCTATTTATAAGAGCAAGGGGATAAAAGTACTTTGATATTGGGAGAAATTACCTTAGGTTTTATGGAAGAATCATTAACATCCTTATTCATGTTAGGATAATTATATATGATACTCATAAAGGCATAATGATTTTCCTTGATAGTTAATGATTCTACATGTTCAATTTGCAATGGGATACTTTTTTACTTTGAAAATAAGATGTAAATCTATTTTTTGATAACCAAGAATAATTGAAACTTTCAATTTTCTTGTATGCTAAGATTCTAAATTGAACAAAGATGGTTGGACCAAGTTCATAATATTTTTGTGATGGGATGGGATCAATGGGGGATTGATAGGATTCTTGTTCTTAGCCTGGATCAATGTGAGCACTTTTACCTTGAGTTGGTTGTGGATAGGTTTGGTCATGCTTTGGAAAAGAATCTTCATATATTTCCAAGTTGTGATTTTTTTTTATTTTTTATTTCTGTAGACACATCCATTATTGATTCACTATCTTCAAGCTTAATATGAACACTATCAATTAGATTTTGGATATGTTTGTCCAAATTTAAGTGTCGATGAGTGGAATATATTTTGATTTCATGATGCTTATGGATCTTAGATTTCATGGCATTTATAGATCCTATAAAAAAAGGAATATTATTTTTGTTTAGCTTGTTGATGTTATAATGGAAAGAGAAGGGTCAACACAACTCACATCATGTTTATACATTTAATTATGATTCCTATCTTGTATCCCTTGGATAACATTATTCATAGCTAAGTTGATTGATTGGAATTTTTATTAGGCTATAAAGGTGTATGTGATAAAGGACTTATGCATGAGGATAAGGTTGCCAATTATTTATTTAGGTTCTAGATTTGATTAAGCACATCCTAGTTTTTGAATTTGGTCTTGGTGTGAAGGAAAATATTGTGCTAGAACCATTAGTTGATGGGTTAGGAATTATGGGGATTGATGGATTACTATTAGGATTGATATGGATGGATGGAGAATTTAATATTGTAGGATTTGTAGGGCTTGATGGATGGTTTGATAGATGGGGGTTTATAGAGTTTTATGGAGAATTGGATGGTTTAGGATTTATAAGGATGGAGGACTATTTTGATGGATGAATCAAAGGGTAAGGATTTGATCTAGATGAATCAAAGGGTAAGAATTTGATGGATAAGGGGATATGTGGGTAAATGGACTTAGATCAATATGGATGGATGGATTAGTTATGCATGGTTTTTATTTGAAAGGTTTCCCCTTTGTAAATGTTCAAGGTCATAATTTGGAGGAATCTTGGCTCATATGTTTATAAGGTACCTAACCATCACATATTTTTTTGAAGTAGGAAGCAATCTCCTAGGGTGTAACCTTGTTTATTTTAAGGTGAACCATTGGGGTTATCAAGATGTTTGGCAAAGATCTCATCATCAAAATAAACTTGATCCACAAGGTTATCATCATCTTGATATTTATCTTGATCTACAAGGATCTCATCATCATCAAGGTATGTGGATGTGAATGAGGGACCAAAAGGGGGTCAAAAGTGGCCACTTTTTTCTTTTTCTAAAATTAGTAAAACATGATATTGGATGTGAATTGAAGATAGCGCCACTCAAAATTTTAAGATATGACAAGAACAAGATTCGTATTGCTGGGAATCTAGTTTCTAAACTACTTTTTTTTTAAATGAAGATTACGAGGTTCAAATATGGGGAGCACACATAATGCTTCTATTTTTGTCAAAACACTATAACATAGCATTTGGTATGCTCCCCCTAAAATGTTGATTTTTTAAGTATTTAACAAATAACTTCAATAGAAAATTAGATAACATTATGTAGTTTGTGCTTGAGTTTTTTGTTAATTTTTAATGAATATATTATTTTTTACTAATTTTCAAAGTGGACACATCTTAAAAAATAAAAAAAGTTGAATAATCTCCCTATATGTTTTTTTAAACTAATTGAAATACATTTTTTTAATGTGAATATAATAGATTCTAAAATGTAAAAATATAATTTATTTTAAATTTAAATGTGTAGATAAAAACATGACACCAAAAAACTATACATAGTTTTTCAGAAAAGAAGAAGACACTAATAAAGTAATTAAAGATCAAAACCTTAACATATTCAAAATGTAGAAAATGTTACATGATTAGAAAGGTAAGAGAGAGCTTGATGTTATTGTGGAATTTTTTATATCAATATCAAAATATGTGCAAACCTAATGGAGAGCATGTATAACATTTTTTTTCTATATTTTATAAAACATGTCTTTAGGTGTTGACATGCAAGTCCAACCCTTTGGATTGGTAATTCCCAATTGTGTTATGGCATGGTAGCAGTTGAGCCTGGGCTTGTCACTACCAAGCCATAACACTAGCATGTTATAATGCAAGTGTATTATAATGTATTCATGTTTATGCTATTTGGAACAAAAAAGTGATTTTGGCCACTTTTTAGTCCCCAATCTTTGTAGACATGCCATCACCAAATGAATTAAAGGTTCCCTAAGATAGGCTTGTATGGGTTCAACTAAGGAAATTATCTATATACCTGAAGGTATGTGAGGCTCAATTCTATGAAATTAGGGTATTTATCTAAGGTGTGTGATCAAGGTTAAATATCTCCTGATTTCACTTTGTCTTCTGAAACAAAGTTATGTCAAAAATGACAAATCTGCCCTATATAGATAGTCTTTCAATTCTCAACCCCAAATTTATATAATCTTATCGAAACATTTGGGTTCAAGTCAATATTTGGTGATAAAATCCAAGCTACGCTCACTAAAAATTAAAAAAAGGAAGAGACGAGCATTTCTTATTCCCAAAATCATGAATCATGTGAGGATAGAGCATACACACTCAATCTTTGAGTTACATGTGACAAAAAATATTTTTGAAACTCAGTCATGCAAATAGGTATAAGCAAACACAATAGAAATTTTTTAATGATCTTTTTAAAATATTCACCCAGTATAGTTGCAAAATGAGTGTTATTATTATTTTGAACCAAAGTCTCTAGTGCATAATTACTACATTTAATGAGGATTAGTGACAATAATATATAAACCATTTATAGTTGTTGACCAAAGTTGCAATTCCTTGTACAATAAAAATAATAGCACTAGTTAAAATTAAATTAACAAAAACACAACAAATTTTCTAATAAAGGGGTTACATTTGATGGTACAATTGTAAATGGTTGCCCCTATTATTAGTCTTTGGAACCTGATCATGCTGGATTTAATATTTCAGTGACTTTGGTAATCATGTTTTCTCCCCAAATTAATTAATGAGGGAGTGCAGGGGGTGAAGCACCTCCTGCGGGGTTTAGGGGGACCACTCCCCTGATGGAGACCCAAGGGCAGAGCCCATGGTAGGGGTCTAAGGGCTCCTGGGGGCAAGCCCCCAAAGCAAAAAATTAGTCATTTTAATAAAAAAATTTATTACCATTTTCAGTTGAAAAACTAATTTGTAACTATAAAAAACAAGTAGTTTCTTTGTTGCGAATTTGAAAGGCCAAGAATTTTGGGTGTGAGAACATGATAGAGCACACAATAATGCACATATGGTGGATCATGCATTGGTAAATGAACACATATCAATGTAGGTTGTGTAGATCACAGACTATAGTCATTTGTGAGTATACACACAACTATGAATATTGTTGCGAATTAATGTAATGTATTATTTTTTGTTGGATAATAAACTGAATGGTTATTTTGTGGACGTAGCCCACATTGGATGAGCCATGTTAAAAAAAATGTCTTTGGGTAAGTCGCTTTCATAATTTATGTAATCTACATTTATAATTGGTTATTTGATTGCTCAATTCTATCAGTAAATCCCAACAGATCTATTACAACTATAATAAATAATACATTAAAATAAATGATTAAAATTATTCTTAGCCATGCCTTGTGAATCCAATATTCAACGAATTCCTACATGAAAATGAATGATTATGTAGAATAAATCGTAAAAATCAAGAAAATTGATGCATCAAACTTTTATGCTTCAATCTAGGGCATTGTGTGATTTTCTAGGAACGATGCCAACAAATCAAGGAACAGATGAATTACAAAATTCTCCAACAAAAATTAAACAATAACTAAACATTGAAAGACCTCACATGGTTGGAATACTACTATCCTTTAGAACTTGAAGGTTGAATTTTGCATCTATGATTCATAGGTAATTGTGCCAAAAGAGATGAGCAATGATGCATTTGAAGTTCAAATAGGGGGACTATTGCAAATATTGAGGGAATTTTTTGTAGATTGAATTCTCAATGACTATGGAACATTAATGTTGTATGGGAATACGACTGCAATTAAAGACTAGAAATGTATAGTTTATATGCTTCTAAATGATAATCCAAGGATTGAATGTATAGAGAAATATGCAAAAAATATTGTTCAAGTCTTGTGTGCTTCTTTGAAGAAGGAAATTAGAGTGAAGATCATTCCCTTAGTTGATAGCTACAAAGTTTCCCTCACTAAAGCTTAGAAGGAGCATTGGAAAATAGAAGAAGGAAATTAGAGTGAAGATCATTCCCTTAGTTGATAGCTACAAAGTTTGCCTCGCTAAAGCTTAGAAGGAGCATTGGAAAATAGTAGATAAGTGGAAATTTCTATCATGATAAAGCATTAACTATAAATATTGAGAAAATATTTAGTAGATAAGGAAAAATAACTATCTTTGGTGAAAGTTCTAATGCAATTAAGAAGTAGACTAAAGAAATAGTGTGATGTGGTAAGGTCTTAGAATACAAGATAATTAAATTAATTCCTACAACAACAAAAAATCCTATAAAAAATAATAACTAAAGCATATGTACGACTATAAATGTTGGAACCTACAAAATTAAATTAATTTATGCATTCAACCTCCCCTTCAATGATAAGTATAAGCTAAAGAGAAAAAAGGGAAATTAGTTAAAGCTTTTAAAAGCTTTTATTCATAAAAGCTTTGAATATCCACAAATATTTTAATTATTGGTTCTCAAAATGTTTTTTTTGCCTCTTCAACCCAAATCAATAGCATTGTATTTCCATAATCCATACATAATATTGCATTATGTAGAAGTGATTGTTTGAATCAATTTGATCTTTGGTCAAAAGAACATGCAAAAATGGGATCAGCTGAGTTGTTGAGTTGTTTGAGATAAAATGATAAGTATAAGCTAAAGAGAAAAAAGGGAAATTAGTTAAAAGATTTTATTCATAAAAGCTTTAAATATCCATAAATATTTTAATTAATGGTTCTCAAAATGTTTTTTTTGCCTCTTCAACCCAAATCAATAGCATTGTATTTCCATAATTCGTACATAATATTTAATTGATAAGTATAAGCTAAAGAGAAAAAAGGGAAATTAGTTAAAAGCTTTTATTCATAAAAGCATTGAATATCCATAAATATTTTAATTAATGGCTCTCAAAATGTTTTTTTTGCCTCTTCAACCCAAATCAATAGCATTGTATTTCCATAATTCATACATAATATTGCATTATGTAAAAGTGATTGTTTGAATCAATTTAATCTTTAGTCAAAAGAACATGCAAAAAAAGGATCAGTTGAGTTGTTGAGTTGTTTGAGATAAAATGAGGATCAAATTGATGTATACTACCTCCAAGTCTTTGAATTGAGATTTTGTTGTTGTTAAAGTAGTGCATGCTAACAATCTAGAGGTTGAAAGCTTTGGTGTCAAATTAAAATATGCATCTACAAATCTAGAAATAACTCTATATATAAATGAAGAAAATATCTACAAAAAATTATCAAATAATCAATAAAAAAATTATTCATATGAATTGATTTATCCTTCCATCCATGAATATTGCTCAGTAAAAGAATATTTTTTATTGAATATTAATTAGTAGTGCACATAGTTATTGTATGTTAACTACTCAAAAATATTTCAACCAACCATACTAGTAGGGAACTTAACTATAGATGCAATATTAGAATTAGTTCCTAGTCAATTCCTAAAATCAATAGTCCAATGATAAAAAAATGGGCTATAGGAAAATTCATCGCCAACAATTCACCGTAGTAGAAAATTAACCGCATTAATATTTTTTAATAAATATTTCAAAAACTTTGATTTTATTAAAAATATTAATGCGGTTAATTTTCCGCTGCGGTGAATTGTTGGCATTGAATTTTACTTGGCAGTGAATTTTCCGCCACGATGAATTGATGACAGTGAATTTTCCGTCAGTGAATTGTTGGCGGTGAATTTGTCGTATGCCTAAAAAATGATATCATTTAAACAATCCAAAAATAATAAATGTCTAGATGAAGAATTTTCCCACTAGGCATGCCATAATGAATGAAATGAATCTAGAATAAAATTTAAATTTAAAAATAGTAATTAAAATTCTTATTCTAAACACACACAAACCTTGGATTAAGTTTTATTCAAAAAAATTCATGCTTTGACAAAGGATTGTGGATACTCAACTATTATGCAAGATATTTGCAACTCGATGATGAAATCATTCATATATTCAAAAATAGATCAAAAATTATTCAAAGATATCCATGAATTATTAAAGGATGGTGGATTTTTAGATTTTTAAGTGAAAATATGAATATCCAAGATTGATATAATCGATATGGAGGACTAAATATTTAATTTAGAGATAACTAGTTTGATTGAATAGCTAACTTAATTGATTGATTAGTCAATTGAAATGATTATTTAGTCAACTAATTTGATCAAGAGTTAAATTGATCAACTAATGACTAACTAATTTGATTAACGAGTAAAAATATGGAACTGCCTAAATTGCAATAGTGAGATTGACTTAATAGTTAATTGAATTTGATTGATGAGTAAAATATGGATGAAGATAATTAAGATTATATGTCTAGTTTAAATGAATATATGTGCATGGATTAATTAAGAGACAATTAATTAATAATGATTAATCAATTAACTAGATATGGGGTGATAAAGGAGGAATGATATTGATTAATTAATATAATTTAATCAATTAGTTGACAAGGTAAATTAACATGATGAGGTTACTAAATTAATGGTGTGACAAGATGATTAATTGATGGTATGACAATATAATACCTAGAATAGGTTGATTTGATAAAATTAGTTGATTGAGAAAATGATTTTAGTTGACTATGATGATAATAGATTTCATTAACAAGATGGAAAAATCTAGGTGTCTATACCACTCACCCTATCTATATGTCATCCATTATTTTCCATGTTACCATTTTCACCTTCTACCTTAGATACAATATTGATGAAATTCAATCAACTTAAGAAGAAAATGGATGGCATGCCTACTAAATAGGTCTCTTTGCATACAATCCTCATATTGCACACCTCTTGCATTTAACATTGTTACATATCCATTAAATATTGGCTATGTAACACCTATATTGTAATTAAAGATAAATTATTAGATAAATTGTTTCCATGAAACTTCAAGGACTATGCTATTCAATGTTTATATTCTTTACCTTTTGTATCTATCCTTTCTTTTGATGATATAGCAATAAATTTCTTATAAAATTTTATTTTCAATATGGGTTTGAAATTAATTGTGACCAATTTGATTAAATTTTCCCAAGTATATAATGAGCTTATCAATGAATAAAGCCATTTGCTTCCAAACTCTATGGGTAAATAAAATCATCACCAAGATGATAACCATTATTTCTCAAGGGATTCCTTCCTCTCATTAAAGATATTATTTATTTGAATAGATTTGTTTCTTTATATACATGAATATACTCTTATAAAGAACATTGAATTGAAATTTCTTGTATTCAATATGCTTAATTATGGACAATCTTTTCATGTATCTTCTACATCTTACCCTTCCATGTTCCAAAAACCTAGTACATGTGTTAAAGGCTCACGCTTCTAAAGAGAAAGGGGACAAAATAAATCATTTTACTAATACTTTGAATGTACCATCTTTTAAGCCTATTATTTTTAGAAATTTACTAAGTTGTAAGTGCCCTTGGACACTATGTTCTAAAGTTTTTTGAGATCTAATTTAACTACTCTTTCACCTATTTGTTCATCAGATCTAGCTATAGAGCTACCTAATAGTTATAATGAGAATACAATTTGTGAATTTAATATAGTTAACAGTCATCATACTCAATATTGTATTGTTTTAAAAAATAAGGTACAAAATCTTATTGATAATAAATGATATCATTCATATAAGGGATGTTAATTACGGGTCTAATAAATTGGTTTTTCATCGTAATTAAAATTTTAATATTTACACCAATCCATTTTCATTTTATGATAATTACATCAATGCATATCATGAACATGATCATTTTACTATCCAAGCAAATATGCATGTTGACAAAGAATCCATGGATGTTATTAATTGTTTATAATGCACAATCACATACAAATACTTTTTATGGTTATGAGACACTATAGAGATACATCTTCTTCTCACCATGCCACTCAATTGATTACTTTTTCTAATGAGGATATCCTACAAAACAACTATTATGGTTCATTCTATATTCTTATTAGTCCTAGATGCACTTCACCTACTGAGTTTCCAGTAGTCCTACATGCTAGTTTAACACATGCATTGAAGAGATTTTATTTAATATTTAACATTAATAGTATACACATTCTAGAGTATCATTGAAGATGACTAATGTAGTTTTTATTGAAATCTTGGATTGCATCATTCTACATTTGAGATGTCATCTCAAAGAGCTACCAATGTTATATAATGTGATTCCATTTCTAGATAGATTGGGCCTATTACTTGGTAGAACGTGGATTGAACAATGTAAAGTACTTCCTTCTATTTTACATCAACTTGTCAAATTTGTACACAAAGGAAGAGTAATAATAATTGATAGTGTTCATTATGAATTAGAATTAAATTTCACTCATTTTATATTGGACATGTTTGTGAAGTGTCTAACAATTTACCATACAAGAATATATGTTATACATGATTTATAAAAATCACTTTTAGGAACAAAGAGAAAATATGAGAAAAAAATTTCCTTCAATATTATGTTTTAATATAGGTTTTCCCTACTCAAGGGCATATTCCTTATGGTTGTTATATGATTCTTATTTTTCTTTTGTTCCATATTTACCACTTATATTTTCATATATTCCTTGTTGTGTTCCTATATTACATGATTCTTGATGATACCATGAATTCTTATAATTATGATGTTCATTATCCTCATCATACTTATGTCTTATGATTAAATGTTTCTAGTCCTTATCATGCCTATATATAATGATTCCATATATTTGATTTGTCTCATTCTTAAATTTTATGATTACCTAATATGATCCTTGTCATGCTCATATTTTTTACATCTCATTATGCTTACATGATCCTTTATTTATAATTTATAGCTATTATTATCTCATAATTTTGGACTATATTGGGGTCATATTACCTTTCCGTTATTACATGTGCCTTCATGATCATGTATTTTCTATGCCTTTACATTATTATCATATGATTTTTTTTGTACCATACTTGCATGTCTTATCCTAATCATTTTCCCCCCTTTCTTGAAATTTCTTGTATCATTTGTATGCAACCAATTGGAAGAGGACATACATGTCATTGACATTCCTTTTAATGGGTTATGTTTTATAATGGAATGTTCATAGTCATTCTCATGTCTAGAGAAGCTTTAGCAATATTCATTATTGATTAGAGTCGTTTCTTTTTTTATACTTGGTTAGAGAATTTGTTGTGACCTCATCACACATGCCCAGTTCAGAATGGGGGACCCTCTCTTTCCTTCACCCTGTCGGGTCATTTTTGTCGCCGCCTTATTTTGTGTGCCCTCATTTTGGTGTCCCAGATGGTCAGCGTGCCTCCAAAGTCTCACCTCATGTTGACCATGTTTCATCCCCTCCAAATTTCCTAAGTCCTAGGACCTCACAGAGTTCCTTTGGTAGTTTGCCTCTATCGATGGCCTTGGGGCCTTCTGGGTCTGTCATGGCGATTTTCCCTTGCCGGATGTCTGTTGCGCATTTGCTGTTTCAAAATAGTTGAAAGCCTTCGCCTTCCCGTGCCCCGGGACCTCGACAGTCATCCTCATGACTTATGCTGCAAATTGACCATCCTTCACTTACGTCGGGCCCCATTCATTGGACCTCTCTACCCGGAACTCCGTTGTGAGTTTTCCCTTCCCTAATGACCATCCTTCATCGGAGTTTTTCCCACCGGACCCCGTGCCTCCTCTTGTTGGTGCTTTTCCACTTTAACATTTGAAGGGGCCGTTGGCTTGCATCCTTCCGGCCTCCGGGTTCCGGACCTCTTGCCGTCATCTATAAATTTGAACTTACCAACTCTTGGGCCCGTCGTACTCGCATTAATGGGGTGTATTAAATGTCATTAGGAGTATAAATATTTGGTCCAACCTGTGATTTTCACATGTCAGGTTGGCTAGAAGAGTTCAGAGTGAGTTCAGAGAAGTCTAGTGCTTTCGTCGCCCGCCGCCCTCGTGCTCGCTGCCCTCATTTGTCGATTCTTCATAGATTTAGTAGCCTCCTTCACTGGGTTCTTGAGGTAGGTTCGCTGTCTGCCCTCCCACGTTGTTTTTTGGTGATTTCATGTTTAAACGATGGGAAAAATAAAGTTAAAATGCATTCATTTGATAGAGGAGGATTAGGCCTAAAAAACCCATGTGATGAAATCCTAAGAAAACCGTCGAACCATCATGAAAATAAATCTGGAACTCCCATGCCCTTGTGCCATTCTTCCCACAGAGCACCTATGCCCTTCAGACCCGAGCCTCCCCGCAGTCGCTTAGTAAAACTTCAAACTTGAATAACTCTAAAATGATAGGATGTCTCCCTAGGCCCGCAACCCCAGATCTCCTTTGACGGGTCGCCATTAGGACTTAACAAAATTTGAACTCTCAGCCTCTGTTCATACTTCTCGGGCCCACTCTTGCGGGATTTTGTCCCCGGGATGCTGTGTGGTTTTCATTTTTTCAAACGGCATAACAACCCCATCCACCCGAGCCTTGAGGTCCACCTTGCCATTCGCCACTCAAGTTAAACAAAACAAAATGCTATATCCCTAGTATCCTCTTGGACCAAGTTTGCAGAGTTCCGTCTGCGGACCTCCATTGCAACTTTGTCATTTCTTACGGCAATCAAATGACCGCCTTCTGCCCTCTGGGTCCTAAGTGTCCCAATGTCGTGTGAACAACAAACGACGAAACCTAAGTGCCTTCGCCTTCTCCAGACTTGCTTCGTTGGGTTTCCGCAATCGGGATTTTGTCCCGTCTCTGCCAATAACAAAAGGGAAAAGCCATCCCATCCTTCTGATCCCTAGAGCCCGCTAATCTGATCACCGATAAAGTTTTAATGAAGAATATCTGAAAGACGAACACAATGTTGGGTTCGATCTGTCGAGTCGCTCCCACCAGAATTTTGCTTAGTGCATGTTGTTTTCAAACGACTTCCTGACCCATTTGATCTGCACACTTGGATGACTAAGGAGTTATGCCATCCATCTTTCAGACTCATGGGTCCCGGATCCTAGGACTCCATCCTCGGAACTTCATTTCATCATAGCCATTCCAAATGAAAAACCTTAGACGACTTTCCCTTCTCATAGCTCCAAGTGCCCCAATGATGATCCAAATGACCTCCAATCTAGAAACAAGTCTCGACTGAGATGCTCAAATTGAACCCTCTCTTGCATGGATATTTCAAATCATCCAAATCCAAAGTCAGGATAGACCATAAGGATTGCCTTGCCATGTTCGCCCTTTAAAACAATAATCTTGCTAGGGAAGTCTGGCCCCTAGGGCCCGGGTTGACCAAATTCCCTTTAGTAAACTGATAATGACATTTCGAAGTAAATGTTTGATTTCATGAATGGTGTGTTATCAAATTGGACTTCATCCGATAGGGATTTTAGCTAACATTGGTGTCTTCATGCTTGATTGTGCTCATCATGCCTTTGTTTGTAGGATATATGGAATCGATTGCAAGACCCTCAGGGGTAGCCACAAAAAAAGATAAAGGAAAGAAATTAGGAAAAGCTCCTGATGGGAAGGAGAACAAGGATCAAATAAAATACCAATTCCAAGGGGAGCTAATTGCACTCGGTATTTGAGGCTAATGACGGGGTATGATATGCCTGCTGTACAAATTGATCAAGAAAATATAAAGCCTCATTTCCAAAAGAAAATGGACAATGGAATGTCAAGCGAGATCACCATTGACTTCATGAGTTTAGCAGCTAGAGCCTTCGCCTAGTCAAAGCTGCTCTGAGACCACATTGCTAAAGATGATGAAGACTAGGAAAAGCTCACCGACAGATCCAAAGAATGGAGTTATCAATTGATGCGATCTAAAATTTTTGGAAGTTGATAAGCTCCAGCTGCTAATTTTGAAGTTCATGGAGTATGCTACTTTGAAGAAGCGTGAGGGAAACCCCATTATTGATGAGGAATTCCTTAAGGAATAGCTACAACAAAGAGCAACCAACAAAAGGACAAAATGCTATAGTGTCGTCACTAGAGAACAAAATAGGGATAAAGACAAGAATGTATTTTAAAATGTAATATATTGGGGGGTAGGTATAACCCTAGTTTGTAGTGAATCTTGGCCACACAATGCAAATTAATCTTGGCCATTCATTCTTCCTTTTGGACACTATAAATGGGGGGTCTCCTCTCATTTTCAAGGAGTTGAGTTGTTGTAATGACATGCTGCAGAAATTTTAATAGAAATACATTGACTTTGGTGCATTTCTGAGTTTCTCTACATGTTTCATGATTCATCTCCCATAGTTAAATGTTTTAGTTAGATTTGATTTGTTGTTTTAGTTAGTTTCAAGTTGCTTTGATAGATTTGGTAATGTTGTTATGTGATTATGAAATTTTTTGCTGTGTAGATGCCTTCCCAGTCCATACTTTTTGTTGTTTGTTGCTAGTAGATGGTTGTGTAAAGTTAGTATGGACTTAAATTCAAAGTTTCTCCACACTTTTATATTTGTTCATGCATGTATATGGTGAATAAATGGTGAAATATCTGCAAGCCTCAGAAGATAGCACAAATTTCATGAGACTGTGAATTTTCTGGTTAAGTGAAATTTTGTTTGAAGGAAGTTTTCCATAGCAGAACCTCCATGATCATTGTTCATAGTTAGTTGCAGATCCAAGAAACTCTCCTCTTCCCTGCCTTTTTTTCCTTTTTTTAGAAATAGCCTATGCTAAGGTTCATTGCACATTGTAAAGCCAAAACTTAAGCAACACATTGAAGTTTCAGACTGATGTTCGAACTTACAGAAAAGTACATTCCAACTTCCCATCCTCAGAACTTCAACTCACAAGACCTAATTCATTCTACCTAGCTTCATAATTCTACACTGTGATTACCAACAAGATCACATCAAATACCAACTGAGGAATTCCCTGCAAGTCATGACTTGACACCCGAGAGACCTTGGGGTAATTTTTAGCAACTTGTTTTTGGAAGTCTCCTTTCAAGAGAGGTAGTACACCTACATACTGCCTATGTTGAGAAAGTGTGCAAAACACCACATCAACAGAACTGGTGCTAGGAGGGTTAGGCTAAGCTATATTAAATTGGATCATTCTCCCCTAAAAGGTTTCAAAGAATTATAAGGTCAACACCAAACAAAGGAGAACTTCAAGAGTTGCAACCCCCCACAAGGGCTAAACAAACTAAGGGAGGAGACTTTGTCTCTTCCTCTTTCTCCATCACCTCGACTTGCCTTCCACCTCCACCTTCCTTCACCTTTCATCCATCATCCACTTAGCCACTCCAAACTTCCTTCAGACCTCATTCTTCTAGTGGCCAAGAAGTGGTCCCTCTTCCGACCCTCCAGGTCCAAGGCACAGTCCAAATAGCCATGGACTAGGTGCAGTCCCAAGTTGTTGTCCTACAACAAGTATAGCCCCAGATTGCTGCCCCTCAACAACAAGTACCACCTCTGCTGCCTCTCATGGCTTGGTTAGCACAAAATCCCTCTCCGTTGCACTTCGTTGCTTATCATGATATGCCCAAGAATTCAGAGAGCTTATGCATGAAGTTCAATCCTCGCAATCCACAAAGGATGGCAAAAGAACACATCAAGATATTTGAAATAGTGATTAAAGATATGCATATTGATCATGAGGATGTTGCATGCCGCCTCTTTCCATATTCACTGGGGGAGGAAGCTTTTTATTGGTATATCAACCTACCGAGGGGATCAATTACTACATGGGACCTCATGAAGAATGCTTTCCTATAGAAATACAATATTTTGATCAACCCTTCAGAGTTGTACTGACAATTTATGTCTATCCAAAGGGAAGTTAATGAACCAATCGGGTCCTTCAATGATTGTTTCCATCGTGCCTTTATGAGGCTTCAAGATCCATACGTACACAATGATGTTGCGGCCATACCTATCTACTATGCAGAATTAGATAATCTTACGTCGACATTGGTAAAAAGGATGTGCCCATTGCTCACCATGTTGGTGGATGCTTATGCAGAGGCTATTGTCGCCAGTGCGGACTTGGGGCAGAACATCTCTGGTTCGCTGCCCTCTTTCGGTCCAGTGGCTCATCCAATGTAGGTTCAAGGGCTTAACCAAGCATTCACCCATCATACACCTCTTATGAACCAGGTGCCCCAATTTCCCATCGTTCCACACCCTGGACAACCAATGAATCATGCACCTCCCATACCTTCTTACTTACAACCCCAGCAATAGCAGACCTACCCTCAGGCTTCCCAACAGTAGCAGGTATACTCCCAACAACCTCAAGCACCATTATACTTGCCCGAACCAGAATTCCCTCCAATCTTAATCAAGATAACCAAGACAATAGGGACAATTGAGACCACTGAAATGATCGCTATGCTAGCACCTCTTCCAGACTGAATTATGATAGAGGGCATAATTTAAATCAAAGCTTTGAAAGGAGGCCTTCCCAGAGGCAGAATTGGATGTGGAACACAAGGCCTAACAACGGAGGTGTTCCTACTCCTCTTGATTAGCCTACTGGCACAAAAAAGACAACTAGCGTGGTCTATCTTGTCGAGGCAGCTCTATCAAGGTGGTGCCGAATTCACAAAACAAACAGACATTCTGAGTTGGACTGCCCTGATTTCCAAATAGCTGCTGAAATCTTTCAAGTGGAGGTTCAAAATGCCATGGACAACGTAAATTGCAGAGATATTGTCTCGTCTGAGCCATATGATTCTTCTGTGCTTTTGGTCAACAAACCCCATTCCCAAGAAGCAACAGTAACAAGCCTAAGGAAAATCCTGCCTCCGCAAAGGTCAAGGAAGTTAAAGAGGTAAGTAATGGTGAAACTTTGGCTCAGCTATTTGATTCAATAGATAATGGTCCTCTAGATAATGAAGAACCCCATGAGGATGAAGTACACACATTTCATCAAAGAGCTAGCCCATATTATTTAAGGAATAGGCAAGTATGGGGACCACTCACTACATCCACCCTGCCTAATTACTTCACTACACCACCGGATCCAAATGTTAGCAACAATTTTAGTTTCCCTCACGTGCCCACTCAATATTTTGGTAAGGATAGGTCATCAAATCATCCTTATAATCAGTCACAAAATTAGGCTCAATGCCAGCCCCAAAATTAGTCAATTCAAACACAAACCTAGTCTGCTAGCTTGGCCATAGGTAGGGCTTTTGAATCTAAAAGTGAGCAAATGGGTGAGTACATCACGGAAGAGTTCAAAAAAGTTAAAATCAGCCTGTCCGCCTTTGAGTTA
>VDFB02063581.1:0-15847 GCA_007258455.2 Sequoia sempervirens | reverse complement strand
TATATATATATCAAAAAATCAAACACATATATAACTAAGCTGTTTCCTAAAATTGCACAAATTTTCAAACATTGAAAGTGCAAAAACTTGGAGTGCACATGTACACCTTATCATACAATATTTTTTACAAGAAATATGTATATGTCATATGTCCACCAAACCTTGAAAAAAAACTACATTCTAGTATAGTAAAGATGGTATAATTGAATAGTTGTTTCTCCATGAATTCCTCTTGTTTTGTGATGCTTTATCCCTATCTTTGTATAGCTTAGTTTTGAATTTTTTATTTCCGGCCTTGTCTATCCTATAATATATATCCATTTTTATTTGAATTTTTTAAAAAAAAAATTACAAAATTGTTGAAGTGTTTATATCTTTTTAATTATAGTTGATTTTTAAGATAGTTTTGTCAAATTTACCCATAAGGAAGATCTTTCACTTTAAAATTATTTTATTTTACTTGCATTTTTTACTTTGCTTGGGTTTATTTTTTAGTTTCAATTTTATTTTTTATATTATTTGAACATATAATATATATATTAATTTATAATTAAGTTTTTTTAAAAATATAATACTATATTTTTTATTTTTTGTAATTTTAAAATAATATAATGTTTTAAATATTTATGATATTTATTAGTAGATATTGTTTCAAATATTTATGATATTTATTAGTCAAATAAATCACAATTACATCTTAATAGGGTTTGAATCTTGATGACAAAAATAACACCATAACAACTTAACCATCATACTATGTCACTATTAACTTTTAATTTTAACTAGTGAATATTAATTATATTTTCAATCAGATTACAAAGTAATTACAGCAATCAATATTTGTTTCTCTTTAAGTAATTATGTTAACTATACTTTTAACATTCATAAATCAACCAATCAATCTACAAAGCTGTTCTACTAACAAATTACTTGGTCTCAATATTTAACAAATATTTGGTCTTAATATCTAACTCAAAATCAACCAATCAATCTATCTCTTTACTAGTAAATATTTGGTCATGCCGTGTCGGCTACTAGTTTATATTCTATTCAAGACAAACCATGCATGGAAGAAAAGAATTAGGCTTTTGGTTCTTTAAATTTTTTGATAGTTTATCTATGGCTTCTAGTATGTATATGTTGTTTTATGGCTGGTTTGACCCCTAGGGGTCTATGGACTCGACTACTCCATATCATGTTTGCATGATGGACTTTTTATTATTTAGTGTTTAGTGTTGTTTTGGTGTTTTTGATATAATTTGCTAGGGGTGATGGCTTGGTTTACTCTACTGTCACTGTGCTATTAATGTGTTTACTCTGGATGGCCTTGGTTGCCTTACATTGATGGGACAACACCCTTATTTTTACTACTTTTTATATCAAAAACAAATATTTATTCTAAAAAACGAACTCTTCACTATTCACACTAAAGAAACTTGTTAAAATAAAATTTTACATATTACTTTTGCAAATCTCAGATATAAATATTATATCTTACTACTTACTAAAATTATTTATACAAAGAACTCTAGTTTACGAAAAAGAAAACATGCCACCACCATTTCCTTGTCCAATTGAATAAAATAAAATTTTGCTCTTTCTATATTGAAGATTTCAATACTTGGGGGCTTATCATTGCTGTCGCTGGTTTTTATTTGGTGATACGGTGGCATTAGCGTTGAGTAAAATGCATTTCTTGGTTTGATTGAAATCATTCCTTACGAGTTGAGGAAGGGTAGCACTATATTTAAGCATTTTTTATTCCTTCAATTTGTCACCACTCTGCATTTTCGCCTCCACCACCGCCATAATGCTCTTTTAACGATAATTTGCTGCACCTAATTACTCATATATACTGCAATGCAATGTTGGCAAATAAAACAGATTTTAACATCAACACGTGAAGCTTTGAATGGGCTCCACATTAAACTCAAGTCTGTAAGGATTGATTCCGTGTCTTGCAGGCCGTGCATTTTCTTAAATTTTTAATTATGAAAAAAAAAAATTGAAATTTTTTTCTGGAACAACTGTATATTAGTAAAAATATCACATGGTTCTACAATTTTATTTTATTTTTTTATTTATTTCTAATTTTTAAATACCATATAATGTTTCAAAGAGCCCATAGCCTCTCCATAAAAACACTAATGAGAAAAGCCAATATTAAATTGAAAAAGTAAACATATGTGCACTCTAACTGCATGTGTTTATCCAGTGTCACATGGAAGTTACAAAAGAATTGTTTAAATTATAGGGGAGCTTAAAAGCTTTAGGGAAAACAATCTTTCGGATTATTAGACAATTTTCCGGCAAGGAAAAAATCCTCCGCCAGCTGTTCTCCCACTAGAAATCTTAAATAACTTTATATACCTAGCATTTAACGCGAAATATAACATAATGTCAAAAATGGGGGACACGGAGACAAAAATGTCACCATGATGGTACGCACATTATAAACTCTTTGTTAAGATATTTTCTTTCTCTTTCTAATCGTACTACTTCATTCAATCTCAAAGGCAGTAAAAGTTGTGAAGTTCTTTTGTTATTTGGGGAAAAGTTGACAACTAAAGCAGCCTACACATGATAGAATTGACCATGAGTTTCTCAAAGCTGAATAATCTTAACGTTTTCTTGGTTACAGCTTCTCTTTCATTTTTCAAAATGGATTATTCTACATTATTGTGCAAATCAGTTATAAAATTATAGAAACATTATCATGCTAAAAGTAGATTAGAAAGATTTTCATTTTCAAAATAAAGATATGAATGTAAAATATTTTGTAAGATATAATGGAAAAATTAAGAGTTTTATTTGTAAGATATTCATTAGTTTTTCATATTATAATATTGTTACGTTTATTTTATTATATATTTTTCCTCTCTATTAAGCTCTTTCATTAAAAGTATTGTTCTATTTCTATTGCTAAATTGAGTCTATAATTATTTATTTGAACTTGTTAATCAAAAGATTCATATTATTTTACTAGATTTAGAATTTAAGGTTTTGAATCTTTACCATAAATTTAATTCTTGATTATATACTAAAAATAGTCTATGTTTGTGTGCAATCTAATAGAGTGCTATGAGTAAATACAAACAATAAAAATTGTACTTAAGTCAAAAAAAATGTTTCGCTTGAACATTTTGTGTGCCTAACTATCCAAACTGAAAATGGTCCTAAAAACTTTTTTCTTTGTGTTAATTAGCTATTTAAATAAGGTATTACCATATGGATACAAACCAAGCAGCATGTCATTACACCCCTTAGATTAATTCTTCACATAGCTAAAATTATGCAATATATAAATATAAGGGTTAAGGAAGCTAGATGAGATAATAGTGCAATAGAAAAATTTTGAACCCACATATTGAACTAATAATTATTAGAATATGAAGCTTTATGATCTTTGAATTGTCCCTAGACACTCTTTGTATTCCACATGATTGTGAGCTATAAGTGGTATGAATTTGATATTAGTCACATTACCTAGTATTAGCTAATGATTACATGAAGGAAACCTCATTTCTAGCACTAGCAAACTTAAGTAGAATTTTTTTTAGGATTCTTATCATACCAAATACAATGTTCTAAGAGCACAAGAAAAAAATAAAATTATTAGTTTTGTTAATGCAAATAAGAAAATGACAATTGTATACCATGGAGATTTATCCCCTTAGATAATGATATTTTTTCAATAGAATCACATAATAAGTAGGTGAATAGGAAATACCTAGGATAATAGTTGATCTATCTTAAGAAATAGTCCTTTATTGCTTATATTTAAAAGCTTGCAAGAATTCTTAGAGTTAAAACCATTGCTACTATTTGCAATAAACTGATCATGTTCTCCTTAAAAAAAATTCCCAATGATGTTTGCAAGAGGTGGTGGTGAAGGAAGGATGGCATGGAATATATGAGAGATTATCAAATTGACAATGTTCTAAGGATGCACTTGCAAGTGAAGACTTATGTCATATAGCCTTGACAATGCAAAATCTCTACATGTTGTCAGACACCTGTTCAATTATCATTTTCCCATTGAAAAAAACATAAAAAATCCTTCGTAATTTTTCAAAGAGAATTCAATGCTTTAATTTTTTTAATTGTTATAAAAATATTTTCCTTAATCTACCCATTTGTCATTCATTTCCTTAAGTATATTTTATTATATCTATCAAAAACCTATCTCAAATGTATAAAACCTTGGTTTTCTCATCAAAGAACAAACCTTTATGTGATCAAAGTTTGGAAAAAGATTTTTTCCATAATATTTTTGCAAAAAAGTGTTGCACCATATTTAAAGCAAAGAAATAGCTTCCCCTAATTCATTTATGATCCAAAGTATAAATCAAATAAATGTTTGTTTAAATGGTAACAATAAAATCCCAAAATCTTTTTTCTAATATCAAAAACAATACAAGGAAAATGTTTATTTTCTTATTATTAATAAAAAAATGATTGTTTTAATATATAAAAATATTACAAACACTAGAATAGAATTTGATAAATGAAAAATTCAATATTTTTTATTGACCAAAAAGAAATTGTTTGACAATGCATTAACAAATGCCTAAATCTATAATTTCATGCTCAACAAGAACTAATAAACATATTTTTGTTGTTGTATATAGCTATCATCATTGCATTAAAATGGTTTGCATATAGTTATAATTCTTAATAATAAGATACAAACATGTCCAAAGTATAGCTTCCTATAATTTTTTTATTAAGAGGGGTAAATGCTTTTGATCTGGAGCTATGAACCGATGAGGTCACAAACAGGGGACCTCATCCCCAATATAAATTCTCAACAATTACACTTCAATAGGATTTGAACCTTGATGACAAAAATAACAACGCAACTTAGCCATCACATCATGCCACTATTAACAAAGTATAGCTTCTTATAAAATTCTAGATACGAAATTAAATATTTTTATTACCCTATGTTTTATTTCAATTCTACTTTTAAAGAATATATATTTTAAGAATTTATGCTACTACTTTCAAATGATGCAATTAATAAAATAAAGACCATATAATCATGAAGCATGCAATCAATATAAGTATCAAGATTATTTTTCATGCATATCACATAAATGTCATTATGAACCTTATATAAAACATACCTAACATTATCACAAAAGGATAAGAGCTCATATAACATTTATTTATTATTTTGGATATATTGATATTTTTTATTAAATCAATTAAAATTATTGAAATTCTCATGTGACACGGAAGTGAACCAATTTTTAATGTTATACTTTGAGTTGAAATTCATAAGCTATCATATAATTCCCTATATCAAGCATGAAATCAATGGTCATTTACATCAAATACATGTAATACATGTTGCTTGACTTTTTTTTCACTTTAATGTTTTCCCAAACTTTAGTTTTTAGATTGAGCTTTCTCATTGAAGATAGCATACATTTTAAATTGAAATAAGCTTTTTGAAGTTGTTGTACTATTCACGAGTAAATCAATTTTCTTGAAGAGTGTAGTTTTAAGTATGATTTTCATCTTTTAATTAGTTTATATTGTTAAAGCTTATTCAAATATGTCAATGGCGCCTCCTAATACAATGTTCAAGTTGTGGACTATTTACTACCAAATATATGATCAATTGCAAAAAAAAAAAGAGAAAGTTATTAAAAAGAGAGTCATTATAATGTCATTTTCACAAATTTGAGATTAGGATTTTTATTGTTGTGATTAATTGAATTATGTCTTATCAAATTAGAGGATAATAACAATTGTGTTTCAATTTTTTCTTCATTTAATCTATATCTTTAATAAAATTATTATGGCCATCTCAAACCTTTCCTAAGAGACCTTAATTATATAGCCATTTATGTTCATCACTACTTTAATCATTTGGAATATAGTTCTTAAATGATTGCACCATCTACATCATAGCAATATTGGCACAATATATTTTATGTTTAGTACCTAAAAGCTCGATTTTGATATTGAAGAGGAAGAAATGATAAGAGGAATCAAGAAATGGTATTCCATAAATAATGCATTTCTGATATGAGTGGCAATACAAACAATTATGATTTTTAAAAATTTGATATGAGTGGCAACACAAACAATTATGATTTTTGAAAATTTGAAAAAATATTGTGAATTCTTGTGCCAACTACATATAGTGAATGTTCTCAATAAATATGGTAATACATGGTAATAGTTTTTATTGGTAATTCATAATGACACTAACTATTATAATAATTCTCAAGTGATTTATAATTTTTTATTGAGTAATATTGTTTAATGCATTCCTCTCAACACTCAAAGTATTAGGATGCTACATACAAATTATCGTAGAGGAAATATGAAAGCATGAATAAAAGCATAATTGAAGTAATTAGAGTCTAAAAACACTAAAAACTCACACAATTGAGATCATACAAACCCATAGTCAATGCAATTCATTTACAAAGCTTCAAATGATTTAATCTAAGGAAATGAACTCAAATTCAAAGCAATTAATCAACTAGAAAGTGCAAAGTTTCAATCACATTATAGATTGATGCAAATTTGTGATGTGGATTCCTCAAATTGTGCATAATCCATGTTGCAAAAGCTTGATGAGAGGTGTGATTCACAAAATAGGTTCTCTAAAATGCTCAGGATTGGCTCAAGAATTCTAGAGAGTGCCTATGCTTAGGATTATTGTGAATGATTTTCATGTTTGAGAGGGCTTGTTTTATAGATTTTAGGAAATTTTGATCAACGTTCAAGATTTGATCTAAGGATCAATGGATGAGAGGAAACCAAGGAGATGAGGGAGGATCAAGGAAGATCAATGGTTGAGGATGCATGAGAGCCCAAACTATCCCTAATTTCATGGAAAATTGGTTGAGGATATTTTGATTTGGAGAAAAGAATTTGAATTTGAATCGAGAATATTCTCTTTTTTTAAAAGAGAATATTCTTTGTGCAAGTTGGAGAGTTATAGGAAAATTAGCCAATTAAATAAATATGAAAATCATTTAATTTTGAGGATGAGGAAATTAAGATTTTTAATTAAATAATTGGTAATTATTTAATCAAGAGGGATGAGGGATTTAATTAAATAATTGGGAATTATTTAGTTAGGAGGGATTATTAATGATAAAATGATTAATTAATCAAATAAGGTCTTAATTATTCAATTAATAGGAGAATAAAGTGAGTTTAACTAAATAATTGGAAATTATTTAATTAAATGGAGGAATTAGGTGATAATGAGGCAAATGATTTTAATGAGTGAAATCAAGTTGTGTGATATGCTTACCTAGGATAATTTTATGTGTTTGCATTTTTCCCCTCTTTGAAGCAATGCACCCATTGTGTTGTTTCAAAGACCTGATGTTGCTCAAAAATTTAAAAAAAAAATCCCTGATTTTACCTAATGCCCCACTATGCCCCAATGGATGAAGGAAGGATGGTATGCTGCCTCCTTGAGAGATTGACTGAACAAAAATATTTTTTTAGGTTGAGACTATGAAACGATGATGGGATTAGTTTTGGTTCAAAAAGAGGATGAAAAAATAAGTCATAGGAAGCTAATAAAGTGATCAGGATCAATGACCAAGGTTGAAAAATAGGCTAACAAGGTGATTGTGGGTGAAACTCTAGGGTTTGGGGGTCATCTATAGGAATTTGGGCTTAGAATATCCTCATTTGCACACTTTTCTTTGTGAGATCTTAGAGATTTGATCATCCAACCCTTCTAGACACCTTCTCGATATGGCGCTTGTACCACGTGCAAAAATATTTTGTAGATAGGGTTCAACAATTCTAGAAGCTAGTAGGAGCAAGCCCACCAGTACGTACTATGCTAATTTTTGCTTGCATGTAGTTTTAGGATTTCAAATTCTTAGCTAAAGGTAGGAAAACAAATGTTTCAATCCATGGATCAGTGTGATTGTAACCCAACATGGCACGTCTACAATAGCAGAATGTCACCTTTGTCAAATCAAATCATGGTTGTGATAATGTATTGCATTTGCATTACCTTAGTAGACACATAAAAATTTCCTCATAATAATATTTATACATTGTGTATTTCATTTAATCATCTGCATAATCATATCTCCATGTTCATAAAACCATTTAAATATTGCATATTTCACTAAATGCATTTGCATAATCATTTACCCCTTTGCATGGTTCATTAATCATTTTCATTAATTCTAGTTGCATAATCATTAACTCATATTCATAATCATAAACCCATTTCATTAATACATTTGCATAAGCATTTGTCCATTTCATAACCATTTCATAAACATTTATCATCATTTGTATATGCATACATAAACCAATTTCATAATCATTTATTCACATTCATAAGCTTCATTTGTACAATCATTTTCATTAACTCTATTTGCATAATCATTTAGTTCATTATCATTTATCTATTCACTAATTTCATTCATTCATTTATGAAATATTCATCAAATTCCACATAACCATTTATCCCACATTTCTCCTTAAATCTGGATCTTTCCCACAAGGACATCTTTAAAAGCCTGCTTCCTCCTCACTTTTCAAACAACAACTCCAATTTCATTTTGATCAAATCCATTCTACATAGCCTCTTGTGCTTTTGCTACAAAAATATGAGAGCAAAGACAAGATCTTGTAGATACCTGATAACAATGGAGTGATTTTACTTTTGAATGCATGTGTTTGATTTCTTAGTAATTAGTATTTCATTTGTTGCATTTGTGTTCATTTCTAGATACTTCATTGATATGATGTTGAATGCATGGTAATTCTCATTTGTCAATTCAAGGTTTTCATTTTCAGCACCATACAAATGGTGAACCTGACATGAACATGCAACTCTATCTTCTTCTCATCAAATTTGTGTGTATGAGGGCTTGCCATAGTTGACAGTTGGCTGAACGCAAGGAGTGCATTATTTGCATTTGATTTAGTTTAGGTTTTTAGTTTTATTTTTATTTTTGTTTTTGTTAATTTGGATTAACTTTTAAATTTAGATAGATTTAAATTAATTCATTTTAAAGTTAATTTAGATAGATTTAAATTAATTCATTTTAAAGTTAATTTAGATTTAATTTAGATTTAATTTAGATTAATGTAATTTAGTTAGATTTAGATTATTACTAATTTAGTTTATATTTTAAGTTTCCTAATTCAATTTAGATTTTTAATTTCTAATTTAGTTTAGATTTCTAAATTCTTAATTTAGTTTAGATTTTAAATTTCTAATTTAGTTTAGATTTCTAATTTCTAATTCAGTTTAGATTTATAATTTCTAATTTAGTTTAGATTTTTAATTTTTAATTTAGTTTAGATATCTAATTTCTAATTTAGTTTAGATTTTTAAATTCTAATTTAGTGTAGATTTAAGTTACTAATTTAGTTTAAATTTAAGTTTCTTAATTTAATTTAGATTTAAAGTTTCTTAATTTAGTTTAAATTTAAGTTTCTTAATCTAGTTTTAATTTAGATAAAATTTAGGTTTTAGATCTTTTACAATTTAGAATTTAGAACTAGATTCTTATAATTTAGTTAGATTTAAAATTTAAAATTAGATTAATTATATTTTAGAGTAAATGTTAGTTTTTTTTCTTTTTAGTTTAGTTTTTTTCTACTTCGGGGCTAATTTTGTCAATTTGTTTTTTTTTTTTGTAGGTTCAATTGTCCAAGCTTGAAAAATTAAAAAAACTTAGACTCTTGTTTGTCGAAGAACATTGACTAAGGTTCGATTTCCAAAGAATCTAATCTTGAAACATTGTGTCTTCTTTTTATAGATTAGATCACATTTGAATTCGTTTGTTTACAAAGAACTCAACTATTTGCTTTGACATCATAAGCAGGATTAAAATTAACAAGTGTCTTTTGTGTCTTGTGGTTTGCAAATTGTCATCGAGTGTGTATGCTCTCCTCTCGCGTCATTTGACGATCTTGAGGATCAAAAGCATTTCCTTGGAATTTGTACAATCACACCCCACATTTGGATTTTGGATTTAAAAATGAACCCCATGTGAGTGTGAGGCAAAGGTGTTGTTTATGCTCTCTCCTTATGCTTCGTGAGATCTTGGATGATTAAAAAAACATCCTTGTCTTGCTTTTGTTACTTTTAGAGGGGCCTACCTTAAAAGAGGGAACGCCTCCAACCAATTTTTTGCTCCGGCCGGTATATAAAAGGATAAGACTAAACCGTCAAGTCCTCATGGTGGTATTTTACTTTGTCATACAATGTCACTTGAAACAAGGTACCTACCATAAAACGTATAAGAGTCTCAAGTAGAGTGAGTAAAGCCTTAAGCGGCTTGTTGGATGCTTGTGGGGAGTCTTGTCCCCAAGTATTCACTAAGAACCTTTGTTATAGTGGAAAAAATCCTTTTCACTTGCTAGTGAAAGAACGTTCATTATGAAGTCGCTCCACGTCTTCACTAAGTATGTGTAGGGGAAAAAATTCCTCTTTCGAGAATTGAGACTTGGTGAGCCCAAGAAGTGAGTGTCGTGGAGGGGAGCTAGTGCCACCAAGTCTCTAGTCGTTTGCCTTGTTTAAGTGGTTGGAGAAATCTAAGTGGGGATCTAGTGAGTGGTATCTCTTGAGAAGCCTAGGTTGTGCAAAGTGTTTTCAAATTGTTTGTCATCAAGATAAAACTCAAACACATTCTATATGCTTGTGTCTTGTGTGTGTGTGTTTAAAACAAACCTCAATCAAACATCATCACTTATCACAACCTTTGGGCCTCATGCTTCATCCATCATAATAATCATCCCTAAACCATCCATAACCTTCCCAAAACTTCACTAGTCATCTCTAACCCTCCCTAAACACCTCAAAACATTCCCAAAACCATCAACCAAACATGTCTAACTGCTATCCTTCATACATATATGTGACCCATGAATGGGACCAAAGGATCGAATATCTTGACTATCATTTGAAAGAGCTCAAAAAACAAGTAGAATCCCAACATTTGAATGAAGTGATGCAATCATCTCATAAGCCTTTATCCTCACCCAAAACTACATAATCCTAGTTCAATGTTCATGACTTTCTGCAAAGGCTAAATGAGAAACCCAAATCTAAGTCCTCAAACAAAAATAATATTGTGCAATCCTACCATGTCATGCATCTATCTTCATCCCCCATAAGTCAAAATAAACCTCATGAGTCTTTCACCCAAGTTAACAAATCTATCCATCTATCCTCTCCTATTATACCATCTACATCGAATGATTCATGTCAATCTCTTAGTCCAAAGCATGCTAGCATAGACTCCCTTGCACATCAAGATCAAATTATTCCTTCCACTCCATCCAATGATACCAAAAATCTCCAATCTCCTCCAATATTTGACCAAGATCCCATCTCTCAAGAACCTCATGATGATCCCCTTATCTCTTTTTGTTTCATCCAAGATGATCCCCTTCCATCTCAAGAGAAAAGTATCCTTCCAAGTCCTCCTTCCACCTCATCTAATGAATCCATACCATCTCATGATTCCATTGCATCCCGAGAGCATGATAGTTCTTCCATCATATCCAATGATGTCCTACCATCTGCTGATCAAGATATGCTTTCCAAAAAATCTCAAGATTCCCTTCCTCATCAAGATCAAGATATACCTCCATTCAAGGATACCCTTTCTTTCCATGATGATGTTCATCCTTCTCGTGATCAAGATATGCCTTTCATACCACTTCATGATGATCACATACCTAATAAAGAGCAAGCTACTCCATCTCCTACACCTCATGATCCTTTTCCAAGTCAATATCAAAGTACCCCATCATCTCCATGTCAAGATCCTATCACCCATCCTAATTCCCCTCATGATCACAATCCTCCACAAGAGTCTATCACCCCTATTCAAGCTATCCATGAGCCCCTTACCTATCAAATGGGTTCCCTCACTTTTATCCAAGGTGGTTTACTCCAAGATCTTGTTATTCCTTCCATATCACATCCACCTCACGATGGACTTGCATCTTGTTTCATAAATAATACATATTCCATTGGCAAACGAATGTGTCAAAGTATGAACTACAAAGGAAAAGGATTAGGCCTTCATGAACAAGGTATCCTAGAACCCCTTTATATCCAAGAAAATACATATTATCATGGCCTTGGTTATACACCTCATGCTCAAGAAATTGGTACCCATCATAAGTCCAAATTCCATCAAAATAAACCTAAGTATCCTAGTCCATCAAACCTTCCATCTATCCTTGGTCCTTATCATCCAAACCCTAGTTCATCAACCCTTCCATCCATATTGGGTCCCTACATCCCTCCATCTCTTATTCATCAAGAATAAAAAAGGCACACATCCTTGATGCCCTCTCAAAATTCTACCTACATTAACCCATCCATAATACCTCCATATCATTCATCTCCATCCACCTATCCCATTGTTCTTGGAAGCAATTTGGGTACAAATGTCAAAAGCTTCCATATCAAAATCCACATATATCAAAGGATCAACATGTCTCCTTGAAGAGACATTTAAAAATAAAAGAAAATCTAATCCAAAGTCAAAAGAAAAAAATTCAAAGGCCCCAAAGGCCCACAAAGCAAAAAGAAAAACTTCAAAGGCCACAAAGGTCCATAAAGAAAAAAGAAAAATTTCAAAGGCCACAAAGGCCCACAAAGTAAAAATCAAAGTCAAAAGCTATGTGGATTCCTAAAAGTCTCATAGAAGCAATAAAATTTAAATTGGCATCCAAATTTGCTAATCCAAAAGCTTCCTCCAATCGTCCATCTAAAAACCTATCACCTTCAAACTCCATTTTTCCTCCATCACTCCACCACCCTTTAAGGTGTGTGTCAATGTTGATCTTTCCATCCTTTCCATATAACCATCAACAATAATTCCAACCTCCTATCCATTATCCAACATCCATCCCCCATTATCCTCCTTTAATCCAAACCTTTGCATAAGTTCTTAGCTTCTTCCATCACACTATTATTCTACCAACATTTATGAGTCTAATTCCCATTGCCATGGTTTATTAGAGCACATATTCGAGGGATATTAGTCATGGAACTTGATGTTTGAGTCCTCCCTCCATATTCCTATCATGCATATACTACCTTCCATTTTCATTATCTTTATCCATATCCTTTTTTTTTCCCCTTTCTTTTGCACTCTACACTTGGGGGAAAGTTTCATCCATCATGTCATTCATATCCATTATCCCCTTTATGTTCATCCTTTACCTTTCCACCTTTGATCTTGACAAGGTTAAGGATCTTCTTGAATGCCATACATCTTATCTTATACACTTTATCCATATCATTCATACCATATCCTTCACCTTATCCATATTCCATCATTCTATCTAAATACATCCTTTCTTCCCTTAGTCTTGAGGAGGAATAGGGGAAAAATACTTAGACATTGTGTCCATATCATATCTAGTTGATCTTGATCATCCTATTCATTATCCTTATCCTTGCATTCTTCCATTCCATATCTCCTAGCTTATCAAAATCCATGTCCCATTTCCTTCCTTTGTTCTTGATAAGATTAGGGGAAAAATTACAAATGCATGCTTTGGATTTCTTTTCATATCCTTATGTGTTACCATTCCATTATAGTTCACATTCTTATCATTTATCCATGATTACAATACCCTAGGGTGGGCCATCATGTCCCTTTGCAACCTCAAATCTTATCATGCAAATCATACTTGAGCCTAGCTAAAAAACATTATCCAATCCTAATATCTTTTGTCAATCAATCATCAACCAATCATCAATATTACCGTACTTAGAGGAATCAATGATCCTAAGTACTTATCATCATCATGCCTTATGGAATCAATCATTCCTAGCATCTTAATCAATCAACCATTATCATCTTTCAACAAGAGATATGTTGCTTGTGTGACATGTTTTGCAGTGAATCTTTCATTTTGATCTATCATTTATCCATTGTTGCACTACCTCTAGTGTGGGGCATCTAGTTTTGTAACGCGGCCATGCAAACCCCAAGAACAAACATTGCAAAATTTTTTTTTAAATAACATAAAGTAACATGCAATTAAACATTAATTACATTTACATTGCACATTAACAACACGTTACATTCTCAGGGCACGCAAGGTCACATGCAACACAACTACTAACAAAAGTAAAAGATAATTATTAAACAACTTATCCAATAACATTACAATAATCATTAATAAAAGTACATCCATGAACCAAGAGTGAAAGTATCACTACAACACATATTACAATCATAAAGAATCTCTTACAATAATGTTTACAAAGGATCCTAATTATTACATCATCGCTTTAACGTTACATTACGTGTTCTCAATAATGAGTTACAATACATTTCTCATACATGTGGGATGTTACAAAGTACAATAATGAATGAAGTACAAAGTGATCCATTGGTACAAATTCCAACTGAAGAACGCTAAGGAGACGATCATTGATAGGGAACCCAATGGGTACAGAGCACGTTCCACCCAACCATGTGAGTTATAAATAACTCACCCTCCATGCTCAGAGATGATAAGGAAGAGATCACGACCATGAATGCTAAATGACTCCAACAAAACAATATAGTACAAAACTCAAGTACAACATCAAGGATTACAAAGACATAACCAACAACATTCATGAGTCAACATAATAACTTAAAGTCATAAATCTCATCACATTAAAACTAGGCAATAACCATTAACCAAGTAATGAAAGAACATTCATAAAACATTTACAAATGAAATTGAAACAATGAACATAATACAATTCCAGAAGAACTTATACAACATCCAAAATATATTCCCAAAGGCAATAAGAAAACAAGGCAAATGGGTGTCTAGTGGAGAGTGTCATCGCATAGCTTTCATGGGTTATCCTGGCCCTTCCTCCTAACTGAGGTGTTGGTGCCCATCTATGGATATCCTGGCCCTTCCTCCTACATGAGGCACCGGCACCATAGGGTAGCTCATGCGGAGCTGATAACCTCTCATAGGGATGAGGTTACGACTTTTCCGACCACGGCCTTCTCATTCTATCATTAGTCTATGATAGCCCTAATGCATAGACGAGGTATCCAATATTTATTATCTTGTGTGTTTTACTACCCATCCCCCTAAGTTCTATTTTTAGGTTATCACTTGTTATACTACTCTTACGTGGGTTATCCTAAGCTCTTCCTCCTTTCGAGGCGCCGGCCCCCACGAAGAGCCACTCTCCCTAAGACCCCTAACATAAACCAAAACTAGGCAAGGGTTGTACCATCAAGTATAAGGCATATAACACAAACAAGACATGCGAGGCAAACCCATCTCGCGAAAACTCATAATCACAATGACCACAATCTCGTACAACCCTTCCAAATAATAATGCTTAAAATCATGTAACATTTTGATCACAATAGTACAAGAATAAACATCCAAGGATATAAAACATGCCTCTGGAACAAGGGTTTGTAAGAAAACAAGGTTCCCACATGGACAACACTAAACAATAACCATAACGGAAAAAGGAAACCCAAATTAATTTTGCAAGATTGCACCATTAAATTTAATTCATTCCCAATTCATCAATTAAATTAATTTCCCCAATTTTCTGATCATTATAAAAAAAATTAAAATTAAAATTTCCAAATACAAGAAAGTATATCCATCTCTATATGAGTCTAAGTACATATACAACTAGGGATAAGGCTAATTTATGTTTAAAATTATTTATTCAACATAATAAATAATAAAATAATGCCCTATATATATAATATCATTAATTGAAGTATTAAATATAATACACCATGAAAATATCAATTGAAATATTTAATTGAGATATTTAAATAAAATACACCACATATATATATATATACATATATATATG